>JAVIWC010000592.1:0-187931 GCA_031894815.1 Creontiades dilutus
AGCTCTTTTTCATCAGCCTCTTTTTTTCAGTGCTTGGAAAAACTCTTCACAAGTAATAACCCCAGTACTACCTTTAGTCACTCTTCTTCTTTTCTTTGTTGCCTCGCTTTCAGGAATTACTAATGATATACTTATTAATGGTATATGGATGGAATTATTAATGATATACTTACCTACATGACTTGACTACTGACAACTCCCCTCTATGATTAAAAAGCACATAGTACGTTTACTATGCTTGTATTTAGGTTCCATACTAACCTTTGTTCCATCAAGGTGGACGTGTGGAACTCCACATTTAACCTGGTTTCATCCACAAGGGGAAAGTGCGGAGGTCCGCACTTGCCCATGTTTTCTACCCTGCACTTCCCCCGACAGGGGAGAAAAATGGGGAAAGTGCAGAGTAGGTCTTATTTTCAAAATAACCAAAGTAATACCCAAACTCCATATGTACAATGAAACTACAACATTTAAAGAGTATAATTACCTTGTCAACCTTGAGAAATCCCCAACTTGAGGCAGGAAGAACTCCAATTAAAGCCGAGCTGGTCACCTCTGATCCAAAGATGAAAACACTTGTGGTTCTTTATAACCTCACAGTGACTGTTAGAAACAATTGGGGCACACTCTAGTGGCATTTGCTGAAACTTGACATAGTTGCCTACAATGCCCTCAGAGGGCATTCTCGTCAGCTCCAAAGTTTGATTTTGAGAGGTATGCTCCCCACTGACCCCATTTCTGCACTTCCCCTGACGCACCTTATACAATTTATAATATAACGATTAGAATCAACAACATGATGAAGAACATTAAACTCCCGCAATCCGCACTAACCTCAAAATCTCAAAAGTTTATTTACATTGTAACCATCGCTCAGGAGAAGGCAGGGATGCCTGGGGGGGGGGGGGGGTAGGCCTACCCACATAGTTCGTACCTCCGCAACTCTGACACCTTAGCCACTTCACATCCTTCCTCACCTGGTTATTAATAAAACCAAAAGATGATTGATTTATCAATGAACCTATATTACTGCTGATGTTTATAAACTTGATGTTACATAATGGAATTTTTCTGTGTATCGTTAGTTCCGCTTTATTCTTTAAATTAAAAAAAATGAATTTTGCTAGAGCAAAAAATGGATTTTGCCCATTCCTGGGCCCCCTTGTAGCCCGGGCCCCCCCACATCTCGGGGTTGTACGTTACTACACTGTTGTTCGATTTACCAAAGCACAATTATTGCGGTGGCTTGGTCATGTCAGGATGCCTGATTACAGGATTCGAATGAAGGTAACGATCCAAAAATGGACGGGAACGAAATGGATTGGATGGACTACACAACTCCAACCTATGTATAACACCTCCAGTCTTGCATGGAAATCCAAGTCCATGATGCATGCGATTTGGTGTTACAAGTTTTTCGCCCTTGAAGTTTTATCTCGGAGAGAGTGTGACTTCCAATTCTTTTTTCATATTTTATTTGGTAGTTGGCCTCTGTATGTGTTTATTCTATGTATTAGAGATATCGAGTTGTGTCCACTTCATTGTAGTGCTACCCAATAATGTTTTTAGAAACTTTTAATTTGTTGCTGAAGAAATTAATGGTTGTTGACCATCGAGAAATAGATTACGAACAGACACTGGACGCTTTGAGGGAATTTCGAACTTCTGTGGCTTCTAAGGGTGAACAATTTCAAATTTTGGTCTTCAAGAATGGACTCATCATTCCGAATTTATTCAACTTTATCGATAAAATGTACCTTGTTCATCCACCCGATCAACATTCTATGGCGGCATTCAGTATAGGGGTACAGTGTATTGTTAATATGATGTCTAATAATGATTTAGTTCGGACTTATGTTGCTGACAATTACCTTAAAAATCTGATTGCATGGATAAAATCCGAAGGTCCTAAGCAGCAAAACTATGTGTGCGCTGCATTGCTAAATATAGACAAAGTCGGTAAACTCACTAAGGAATTGGAAAATGTTGAATTCGTTCGTCACTTGGTAAGAACTACTGAATCTGGGGCTGAATTTGGTGTCCTGCTCCTTCAAAATTTTCTCAGTTCAGGGAGTTTTTCTAAGCTGTACGAGGCAGCCGAAGAAGAACAAAGATTTTTCTTACTTCAACTTCTGGAATCTATGATGACAGACATTGACAACTGTGAGTTAATTGATGAGGTCGCTTTCGTCTCCTCCAAATTCAAAAAATCCTGCGATAATATCATGTCAGTCATACCATCTGTCAGCTCATTTGTAGTATTAGAGTTGGCTTTGATACTGGAATTTCTGTGCTCGACGTCATATAAGTCCGGATACAAAGAAATTTTGCAAGGTGACTCCTCGTTGGTAATTAACTGCGCTTATCTTTTGAGAGGTATAAACGACGTTGCTTACGGAAAGAAGACTTGGAAGGAGTCCATGAAAGAAGCATTCGAGAGCATCAGAGAGAAGAATTCCGACTTAGCACAAAGACCATTCTTTGGGGTCAAGGGAAACCTGATAAGATTGCTAGGTGAGTATTAATTGCTAGTAATAATAATTATACAAGTAATTGTAGAGGGATTTATCCTTCCTATTGCATCGCAAACCATATGATCTGCCACTCACTTCACCTCTTTTCTTCCTGATCACTAAGTAGAATAAAAGTACGTATTTTCCTACTCATCCCCTAGGCGTAATGCTTTGGTGACGGGCAGCCAAGACTGGATGACTTTAAGAACAAGTTGCAATGGTTTTGAGGACAAGATTATTCGAAAAATTATGTACTGTTTTTGGTAGCCGTCTACCTGCTGAGGTTGGCTAGTTGAAAAACAATGGTTTTGTGAACAACATTGGGTAAACCATTGATTTGACTACTACCACTACTTACTGCTACTGGCCGGTAAGCTTTCCGTAAGCAATAGGCCATTCTATGGAAGCTACTGTTTATAAGGAGTTCAGTGTTCTGTTTATTCTGTTGATCAGGATACTCTCTATGCTCACATCTCAACAATAACAAAATATCCTTAATCAATCCTTCTGGTAATCTATAGATTAGTTGGAGAAATGGGTTGGTCAGAATCTATGATACGGGGTTCAGTGATCTTTTCGGTTTTTCAATCTAAATGCTTAAAACAAATAAACGAACTGTATCTTGAATCAATCCTTTAGTAATATATATATATAGAATCACAATATATATTAACGCGACAGAAAAATCGTCTTATTGATCTTTATATGGGATGGAATATTGGATTGGTTGGGTTTGTGAAAAGCATAAATTGATAGTGGTATGCCAAAAGTTGAAATTGAGTCGCCGAAAGTTTAAATTGAGATGCTGAAAATATTAAGATTGAAGTATTAAATTGTTTCAGTAATCTATTGATTGAAAATTTGACCCCTCAACTAATATTTTTGATAGCGCATAACCGGTTCAGCGAGCACGCAAAGTTGCGCAACCCCAAATTTGTCAAATAGTTTATGATGGTGATCTGTAGAGTGTGGCATGAATTTTCATAGTTTTATCCGCTGATTCACACAGAGATGGGCATCCCTGATTAATGAATACTTCTAAGATTACATTTCCGATTACAAAAGTATTCGTAAAAGTAATCGAATAACGAGAGTAATCGATTACTTTTGTATTCGCGCGAAGCGATTACTTTTTGAACACTTTTTTAATCGCCAAAAGTAATCGAGTACAATTGTATTTGATTACTTTTGTATTCGATTACTTTTCCGATTACAATGGTCCATGCCGTTGATATTTATTTTTGATGTTCGTCGCAGACGGTCTTCTACCTGCATTTAATTAATAAAAATTGACTTTTATAATAAACCCTGAAAAAAATCTGCATATTACACAAAGTCAGAAGCTGGCATAGCTAATAAATGAACAATAAAATAAACAATAATTTTATGAAAAATTACATTTTCAGATTGGTACAAATTAAGATTTGAAATCAATCGATGTTTCCAAAATTTAACTTCTCGGTTTTAAATTAGTCGGTACTTTTGGTTCCAATTTTATGTGATCACGAGTAGGTACCATTATTATTGAATGATCAATTTGCTATGTTATCTCATCCGGCTTCCGATGGGAAAGGATATTATTGAACCTAGTTCACAACTGATTTTTAGCGAATTTGCAAGAAAAAAAAGAAGCTATTTAAGAATAGAAAAGTATTGGAATAATTAGAAACTGAAACTCTTTTTCGATAATTGTGTGGGCATACGTAGTGGTTTTTCTTTGCAAAATCGACCCAAATGGCAACTTGTGAAGTTTGACCATTCTTGCCTAATGGAAAAGTGTGGTACCATAATGTTACAATTTTGAAGAATTTGGTAGGTATTTCTGCATTTTCAAAATTTTTTGTAAATTGAAAAAACTAGGTTCATAAAATTGTTTGTGATGCAAGTGGGGGTACTTGAAAGGAATACCAGTTATAGTTATACAGTATATATAGTTATACAGTTATATATAACATTATGAATAATGATTACGGAAACTCAACAATTTTGTTGAAGTTTCGAAGTAAAAACTGGGCGCAAAAATTAGGATTTTGAGAACAAAGTCATTTATCTTAAATAATAAAACTTTTATTTTTATTTTCTATTATTGAAGATAAGTTAAAGGTACGTGAAATGATTTAAATTCCTACTTGATTGTGATCATTAAATTCAGTAAAAAGGTTTTATGAAATTGTTCAAGTATTATTGTCATTGTTGTTATAGGTACAGAGTTTTTATCAAATTTTGTGTTACTATTATGTATTGTTGATCACTGTAGAGAATCAGATAGGGTCATGAAATGCTGGATAATTGAAAAGGATTCATTTCTGACCAATGCGACTGCAGTGAGCTGCTAATAACAAGAATGACGTGGATGAATGTCCAAAAGAAACTATCCCCTGATGATGGAGTGTTTTACTACTCCGAAACGTCGGGAAAAAGAATGAATAAGTGAATATATTTTTAAAAAAATCCAGCCTTCTTGAAACAACACCCCGCTTCCTGGTGGATAACCTATAAAGTAATCGTTATTCGTATCTGTAATCGCAAAAAAGTATTCGTTAGTCACGATTACTTTAAAAGTATTCGTTAATCACGATTACTTTAAAAGTATTCGATAATCACAATTACTTTAAAAGTATTCGTTAATCACGAATACTTTTGTAATCGTTAATCGCTTTGCCAACGAATAGCGATTACTTCAAAAGTAATCGTAATCAACGAATATTTCTCACGATTACATTAGTAATCGCAAAAGGATTCGTTAATCGATTAACGCCCCTCTCTGGGTTCGCATGATGCTATCCTGTATTTTTCACCGTACCTTTGTCAGAATGTTTAGTCACGATGAAAGCTGACATTTTGGTTTATTATTCAATAATAAACCATTGTAATCGCTCTGGAAAAAAAAAATTCTAACCGCCCCTGAAAATTTCATGGTTTACGTTTCGAAGGGTGTAGAATCCGAATCTGCTATAAAAGATTTTCCGTCTGTCCGCCGTACGCACACGATATCTCCGAAATGGCTGGAGCAAAAGATCTGAAATTTTCAGAAAAAATCCATCTTGGCCCGACGACGCCCCAATTCTTGAGCCAGCTCTCTCACTCAATTTAAAGTGCCCTTTAAGGGCTGTCAAGGTTTTTGTAAAATCCCTAAAAACCTCAAAAGAAGTCGAATCGTCCTAAATATTTACCTATTTGAAGAACATACCATGAGGAATCGAATGAGCCCTTCCCCACGTCCGTAGGTCAAACCATTCGCAATGTATGGCCCTGAAATTCAATAATGGCTCTATCACCTGTGAAACACGCACACTGCAAATTCTTTCACTGGGGTTTATTATTCAATTTTATTCATTTGAGTTGCATTCATGGTTTGAATTTCTACTAAGCTTTGGAGTGTGCGTGTTTTACAGGTGATAGAGTGATTATTGAATTTCAGTAGATATGCATAGACCACGTAAATCGGTTCTCAACCAAAACACCTAGTTGGATTGATCAGTTGATGAAATTTGTGTGCCTCCTCTACATCAGGCTACATCGTTTAAATTTGGATTTGGGGAAGTTTTAACGCTATACGAGTGGTAAAAGACTTGATAAATTATAGATGTTTTTATTGTGGGGGAGTATTGAGGTTCAATAAAAAACGCTGCTAATTCTTTCACTGGGGTTTATTATTCAATTGGCTTGCGTTCATAATTTGAATTTCTACTCAGCTTTGGAGTGTGCGTGTTTCACAAGTGATAGAGCGATTATTGAATTTCAGGAGGCACACAAATATGATCATCTGATCAATCCAAACAGGTATTTTGGTTGAGAACAGATTTACGTGCTCTATGCGTATCTCCTGAAATTCAATAATAACTCTATCACCTATGAAACACGCATACTCCAAAGCTTAGTAGAAATTCAAATCATGAACGCAAGCCAATTGAATAATAAACCCCAATGAAAGAATTTGCAGCGTTTTTTTTTTGTTTTTTTTTTTTTAATGTAAAAAGACTAGTATTGCGTTTTTATCTAAAACAAGCCAATTGAATAATAAACCCGAGTGAAAGACTACTTATTTACCCCAGTAATAATATTTACCTATATAATATATATAATAATATTATTATCAGCGTTTCATATAATATATGAATATGTATATATTTGATATTATATATAATATATATCATATATAATACATCATATATAATATGATATATTATATCAGAACGCTTCAACCCGTGTATCGGCTACAAACTACAAGTATCCACATTGGCTATCACTCCAGTAACCACATTCACTACAACTCGACGCTATCGACATCACTAGGTTACAAGCAAACAATAATAAACAAAAAAACGCTGCAAATTCTTTCACTGGGGTTTATTATTCAATTGGCTTACGTTCACGATTTGAATTTCTACTGAGCTTTGGAGTGTGCGTGTTTCACAGGATCGAGCGATTATTGAATTTCAGGAGATATGCATCAAGCACGTAAATCTGTTCTCAACCAAAATACCTATTTGGATTGATCAGTTGATCATATTTGAGTGCCTCCTGAAATTCAATAATTGCTCTATCCTGTGAAACGCGCAAACTCCAAAGCTTAGTAGAAATTCAAATTATGAACGCAAGCCAATTGAATGATAAACCCCAGTGAAAGAATTTGCAGCGTTTTTTTATTGAACCTCAATACCCCCCCCCCCCCCACAATAAAAACATCCATAATTTATCAAGTCCTTTAGCGCTCGTGTTGCGTTAAAACTTCCCCAAACCCAAATTCAAACGATGTAGCCTGATGTAGAGGAGGCACACAAATTTCATCAACTGATCAATCCAACGTGATCTATACATATCTCCTGAAATTCAATAATTGCTCTATCACCTGTGAAACACGCACACTCTGAAGCTTAGTACAGATAAATCATGAACGCAAGCCAATTGAACAATAAACCCGGAGCGAAAGAATACTTATTTACCCCAGTAATAATATTGAATAATAATCCCCAGTAATAATATTTACCTATATATTATCAGCGTTCCATACATATCAGAATGCTTCAACCTGTGTATGGCCTATAAACTACAAGTATCCACATTGGCTATCACTCCAGTAACCACATTCACTACAACTCAACGCTATCGGCATCCCTAGGTTACAAACAATCAATAATAAACCAAAAAACGTACATGTTGACACCATATATCGGTCCATACATCGGCAATGGTTTGACCTACGGACCTGGGGAGGGACTCATTCGATTCCTAGAGGTATGTTCTTCAAATAGGTATAAATTTAGGCCGCTTCGACTTGTTTTGAGGTTTTTATTGATTTTACAAAACTTTGACAGCCCTTAAAGGGCACTTTAAATTGAGTGAGAGAGCTGGCTCAAGAATTGGGGCGTCGTCGGACCAAGATGGATTTTTCCTGAAAATTTCAGATCTTTAGCTCCAGCCGATTGGGAGATATCGTGCATACGGCGTACGGCGCACGGACGGAAAAATTTTTATTGCAGATTCGGATTCTACACCCTTTGAGACGTAAACCATGAAATTTTCAGCGGGGTTAGAATTTTTTTTTCCAGAGCGATTACAATGGTTTATTATTGAATAATAAACCAAAACGCTGAAAATTCTTTCACTGGGGTTTATTATTCAATTGGCTTGCGTTCATGATTTGGATTTCTACTAAGCTTTGGAGTGTGCATGTTTCACAGGTGCCCTTTAAGGGCTGTCAAGGTTTAGTAAAATCCCTAAAAACCTCAAAACAAGTCGAATCGGCATAAATATTTACCTATTTGAAGAACATACCATGAGGAATCGAATGAGCCCTTCCCCAGGTCCGTAGGTCAATCCATTCCCGATGTACAGCTCGATTTATGGTGCCAACATTTGCGTTTTTTGGTTTATTAATAGAGAGTTTTTCCTCCCTGCGGTTGGCGACTGTACGGTGCGATTATGTGGTGTGATACTAGCGAAACCTAGCAGTAGCCGACTGACTTAGACCTTTCACAACGCGACGCACCGGGAACTCAGAGCTCAAAGCGGTGTGGTTTCAGACCGTACGGTCTCAAGGAAGGTTTCACTGATAACAGTGTTATAGAGTTCGAAACTCTTTCAGATTCTTCGGCGATGAGGGTTTTGAGCGCATCCTAGCAGGGTTTTGTCCAACCATCAATCTTCTTTCTGCTCTCTTTGGAACTTGAGCTTGAATGGAGAAAGATAAAATGACTCGGAGCACTTTGAGGACATTGTCAAACAGATTTTTGTAGCAAATTAATTTACAAAAACGATACTATTCACAAGGAACGATACTATTCACGAGGAATTGACGGGGAAGGCCGGTGGACGAAATCCCGCTAGAGTGCATTTGGAACCATAATTGCCCTCTTCACCTGAGAATCTCTCAACTCTTTCAACCTCCACAATCGTCTTTGCTTTTTTCAATTCTATTTAGTACTATTTATTAAGCAATGTTCATGATGGAAGCTGAATTGATCAGTTTATATTGCGGCGATCTGATTGACGACGACGACCTCAAAACTGCTTTCAAATGCAACCTGTTAGCCATTGGTGATCGAAATTCACCCCGATCAATGAGGAAAGTTGGTTATTTTTCTGTAGTGCATACAGTTTTCTCTGCAATTTTGCATTTATCTCTACATTTGTAGTACATATATATAAGGAAATACATGTACAACTATTGTAGAGTACAGCTTGTGCTGAGTACAGTAGAATGACGAGAGATGCCGACAGTAGCACCCACTATCCAAATCAGTCCTAAGCGTAATATAGAAATTTATAACCAACTAATTTTTCAATAAAAACGAGTTTGGGACACAATACTAATGCGAGTGACAATTGCCGTGTCGACGCTAAGTTGACGTCGAGGCAACTTACTCTGATTGTGATGTTCGTGTGAGCCCAATTTATAACTCAAGTAAACTTCGTTGGCGGCCAAATCAAAACATGGATGTCAGGTTATGATAAGAGACCGTTTGACGACGCAGGGAGAAAACGTAAGGAGACCACGTGACCTCTTGAACTGTTAGCATCTGCCTTTCGTTTCCCTAGGTTTGCGTTCAACACCGTTTGCCACCGTAGGGAGGAAAAACTATTGTTTGTTTGTAACCTAGTGATGCCGATAGCGATGAGTTGTAGTGAATGTGGTTACTGGAGTGATAGCCGATGTGGATACTTGCAGTTTATAGGCCATACACAGGATGAAGCATTCTGATATGTATGAAACGCTGAAAATATATAGGTAAATATTATTGCTGGGGATTATTATTCAATATTATTACTGGGGTAAATAAGTATTCTTTCACTCAGGTTTATTATTCAATTGGCTTGCGATCATGATTTGAATCTGTACTAAGCTTTGGAGTGTGCGTGTTTCACAGGTGATAGAGCGATTATTGAATTTCAGGATATATGCATAGAGCACGTAAATCTGTTCTCAACCAAAGTACCTATTTGGATTGATCAGTTGATCATATTTGTGTGCCTCCTGAAATTCAATAATCGCTCTATCACCTGCGAAACACGCACACTGCAAATTCTTTCAGTGGGGTTTATTATTCAATTTTATTCATTTGAGTTGCATTCATGATTTGAATTTCTACTAAGCTTTGGAATGTGCGTGTTTTACAGGTGATAGAGCGATTATTGAATTTCAGGAGATATGGATAGACCACGTAAATCGGTTCTCAACCAAAACACCTATTTTAATTGATCAGTTGATGGTGTGCCTCCTTTACATCAGTCTACCCTTGGCTACATCGTTTAAATTTGCACGCACACTGCAAATTCTTTCAGTGGGGTTTATTATTCAATTTTATTCATTTGAGTTGCATTCATGATTTGAATTTCTACTAAGCTTTTGAGTGTGAGCGTTTCACAGGATAGAGCGATTATTGAATTTCAGGAGGCACACAAATATGATCAACTGATCAATCCAAATAGGTATTTTGGTTGAGAACAGATTTACGTGCTCCATTCATATCTCCTGAAATTCAATAATCGCTCCATCCTGTGAAACACGCACACTCCAAAGCTTAGTAGAAATTCAAATTATGAACGCAAGCCAATTGAATAATAAACCCCTGTGAAAGAATTTGCAGCGTTTTTATTAAGTTTTCATTAATTGAGAATTTTGAAAACGATCTAATAAGGACTAAAATCTATTTGTATCGATCCTGTTTTTTGTTGACTCCCCCACACATTAACTGTAATTAGGTAAGTGAAATACCAAATAGTAATCAAAGTTCGGATGTTGATAGGAGTAATTTAGCGATTTGGTTTAGAGTAATTTGCGAGTGAAAATTTATAATTTCGGTAGGGTTAGTTTCAAAAACGGACAAACGGCAATTTCAGTTTCAAAACCGGACTGAAAATTTAGTTTTTCTGGTATATCTTTGTAAAAACAATTGATTGTAAAAAACAATGAATCGGTCAGAAATTTGGGGAATAAATTAATGGCGCATCTAGTAAGAATATGCAATAATTACGAGAGTACAAAAATTATAATTGACAATCTGGCAGCCCCAAACGTGTTTCAGCTCCTGTAAAATTTCATTTGGAACCAAACGCCTCAAGTGTAATCAATCCCAAAAGGTACAATTCAAGTTTTGAAATGATAAATATTCAGGATCTCAAAAACTTTTGAAATTAAAGGAAAGACAGTTTTTTAGTTTGATTTATATAGAAATCAGTTGCATGTTATAATCTGACTACCCGAGTGGTTAGATATTCATTCATTCGCTCCCAATATGGGATCTTGATGAACAGTAAAAAAAATCAATGTTTTATAGTTGCTGGATTTTCGAGCCTAATTTTGCACCCTTTTTTTCTTGTATTTTTTAACTTAGAACCAGTATTTCTTAGAAAAGTTTCGGACGGTGGACAGAGGGATTTTTTCTTTATTCGATTTTTGAAATCTACGTATCTTGAAACGTTAACCAACAATTTTTGGGGAAGGGTTGAAAAAAAAAGAAAAGTTTTTCTTTGTCGACTATTACTATTACCGAACTGAAAATAATAAACCAAAAGTTTGGAGTATGTGGGTCATGGTTATTGATGGTAATCCGTTAATGTGTGTGTGGAAATTGAATTAAACAACTGCGCAATTGTTCAAGTATTATAATGTTTAACATTTTTTTGTTATGTGATGTAAATGATACAGGAAACCTCTCGTTCGAGTATAAAACCAACCAAGACCATGTCAGGGAAGCTGGGTGCCTACCTATAATACTAGACTCTTGTAAACTGGATGGAGAGAATCCTTTCATCAAAGAATGGTCGATCCTCGCTATCAGAAACTTGTGTGTCGGAAACGTTGAGAACCAAACGTTCATCAAGAATATGAACTACCAAGGATGTGATTTGAGTGTGATGCAAGAAATAAGTTTAACATTAGATGATGGTGAAGGGAATTCTATTAATATCGCACCAGTGGCCAGACGATAACAGTTATCGTACACAAAGTATAATTACTAAACTTCGTGTAAAATTTTGTATATTAAAAGTAAGTATTTATTAAACCTTTGTTAGAAATCCAATTCTTCATCCTGGATCTTTCTAAATTGTTCCATCCGTTGATGAATATCGTTGGTAATCTAACCAAATCAAGCCTCTCAGCCCTTTTCATGGAATCTTCCATATTTTCTCGCCTACACATAAATGCATCAATATTTTCAAGATCCACAAATTCTTAGTTCCCTCCATATTAAATCCAATTCAATACACTTAAATAATATTTACCTCGAAAATGGGTTAGGGGTATAGAAAATATAACCTCATGATTGGTATCACCGTAGCGTTTGTTGATCCGAAAACTCACTGAGGTGGTTAATTAATCAAGCTATAAGATATCGAATTTCGTAGTGTTTTGTAATGGAATACGATAGTATTTTTAGCAATACTCTGTGCACAAGGCAGCCAGGCACTGGTAAGATCGCTTTTTTTTAAGAAAGTAGTTTTGTTGCTATTACAATACCTCAAAGAAAAACCCGTTATTTTCTTCACGGAAATCTATTTTCCAATCTTCTATAAAACCTAATACTCTTACTTGAAAAATGTTTACTGTACTCCAAAAGCTGGACAACAGCTCAGCAATCCAACGGTATCAACAAATTTGAATTTGATCAGAATAATGGGTCGTTCCTCCCGTGGTAATGTGATTTTTTCCCTCAAAATTCAGGGTTTTGAGGGAGAAGTATTGCCTCACGACGTGAAGTTTTTTTTATGCAAGGAGACAAGCTGCCCAATAATGATAGTACTAAGATCTCTCACCCTCTTGATAAAAAACAAAGGGGTCCATTAGTGTTGGAAAGTTTAGGATGAAATATCAAACCGCTAGGTAGTGTAGTGTAAAGCTGCCCAAAGGGTTCTGGACGCACTTTTTTTCGTTTTCTTGTTGTGATGGATCGCCATTAAAAAATTGTTTGATAAATTGCGTGAGGGAAGTTAGGGCAATATGGGATAAGGGCCTCCCTCCCTCATCACCATAACGTGAGCATTCTCGCTATACACTGGAAATTTTTTTAAATTGTCAATTATAAACAATTTGACTGCCATTGGTATAGTTGAGTGCTCATGTGACCAAATGCCTTCCTCTTACCGTCGCACGTATTTAGGAGTTGCTTTACATGAACAGTTGAAATTTAAAGAGCATATTGTTTTACTTAGGTAGGTACTAAGAGGTTAAGAAAATTGTTCTACGTTTTAAAAATTCTGAAATGATTTGCTAATTTAAGTTATTAAAAATGGTTCATGTAGTTCACTAATTATTTACGGTATATTAGCTTGGCGAAGTGCATGTAAAAATACCCTTCGCCTGTTGCAAATTGTCCAAAATGCGATTTTACGTCTTACGTTTTACTCTTTGGAGTAATAAAGCTTTACTCTATGGAAAACTAGGATTTTTGGAAGTTGCGGAGATGTTTTGAAAAAAAGCCAATGTACATTTATTTAGTATAGGAATTGATATTGATAAGTTATCAATTATAACAAATCTTTAATTGATTCGACACGTACAGCTAACAGATCCAATAATAGACTTCCTAAAATTAATTTGGAGATGTTTCGAAGAAACTCCTATGTAAGTGCTATTTGTATTAAAGGTATATGCATGGCGAAATTGTAGCGATTAGAGGACGGTTAAGACTAATATTTTTTTTTCTTTTTTTCCGTTAAGTTTTAGTTACTGAACCATCTATTGCTAAGAGCTGTCTGTTTTATTTCTTTTTTCTGGGCTTTTCAGTTAACGATTTTTTATTATCTTTTTAATTAATTTTTTTTTTGTAATTTGCATTCGAGGGATTGGATTTAGCGACTCCGCAGGGAGATACAAATTCTTTGAAAAGACAATAAAAAATCGTTATCTGAAAAGCCCAGAGAAAGAACAAAAATAGAGAACTCTTAGTAATAGATGGTTCAGTATCACTTCTAACTAAAACTTTACGGAAAAAATAAAAAATAAAAACTAATAGTCTTTATCTATCTCTGATCTCTACAATTTTGCTATGTATATACCTTTTAAAACTAATAACGTTACTAAATCGTCTAATATCAATTTCATTCTCATAAAGGAAACGAATAGCACTTACATAGGAATTTCTTCGAAAAATCTCCAAATTAATTTGAGTTCAATTCAATTTCTTTATTTGTACAAGCCTTACGGCCATTACAAGAGTTGACAACTACAGAGCCTACTGTAAGACCACAAAACAAAGTACAGTTTTTCATGAAGGTGTGAGCCCCTCTTATACAAGGAAAACCAATAAAAACTCTAAGTTCACTCGAAATAGTTCTTTAAGTTTTCCAAGTTCTTCCCTCTTAATCCCACTTTACTGATAAATGTAAATGAAACTAAAAGCTGACCAAGGGTGTTTTCCCTGAGGGGGACTACAAAGTTCTCCACTCACTGTACTGGTTAAACTGTGCATATAATGAGGTATGTAAGGCACATCTACGTATCACGCAAATAAACATCAAAAATATCAATCATCAAATAAAAACTCTTACAACTAAACACACAATTCTTAGTTCTCTAAGTGTTGTGCCAGTTAATAAAAAGGAGTTATGAAACTAAATGGTAAGAAGTTCTTACTTTACTCGTGTCACAAGGACTAGGTTTTGACTCGAGAGGTCGACAAAAAAGTGGTTTTCCCGCAAAAAGGGTGAAACGCGTGGGCGTTCTCAACTGAAAAGGCCGTGAAGTGGCTGAGTTCTCGACGTTTTTCTTAAACTTTTACTAGGAGAGACCTGATGTCCACTCGTCCTGATGGGATTTAATGTTGGAAAATGTAAAACAGTTACAACAAAGCAAGTTCTTAAAGCTAAATGCAGCAGGAAACTCTATCAAACTTATAGTTTTTAAGATATGTTACCACACAGGCGTTCTTCTGCAGGGTAACGATTCTTTGGCGAAAATCGTGGTTGCACTGAGGGGGGAGAAGGTATCAGAGTCACTATGTTGGGGGATTTCACAATAGTTCATGGCTCGAAACTGCACAAAACTCACAGTTCTCAAAAACTCCAACGTATAAAAACGCGTTTCTCCAAACAACTTTCCACACAGGGACTGACTACAAAGACTACTTGATTACTCGACAATGGCATAGATACAAGAAGAAGAAGAAAAGCATGTTTATTAGAGAAAAAGGAAATACATAATTGGAAAACAGAAACGAAAAAACATGAATAGGATTTGGCAATTTGCCGTCAATCCGAGTCTGCCAGAAACTATACAGAGTATTGTGTTGTGCCCAACGTACAGGAACAGAAAAGTACAAAAGATCTCCTAGTATTGCATAATACATTTTACTTACATCAGTAAATGTACAGCATGAAAAAATGAAAAATAATTAAACAAAAATAAAAAAATTATAAATATAAATATAACAATAATGATAATAATAATAATTATTACAACCATATATACAACCATACCACCACCATTTACCATTATATATAATTATAAATATAGTGGTTTCTATAGAATAGCTTTCTATAAAAAATATAAATACCAGAAATAAATGAGTAAATATTACAATTCAATACAAACAAAATAATCTTTCCCTGATAATTTTATACATTTTTAATAATACTTCCTTCCTCCATTCAGTTGCAGGTTAATCGCAAAAAAGTTCCAAAAGTCAAAAAAAAGAGAGCATATATTATCGATATTTTTTCCAAAAGCCAGACAGAAGACAACCTCCACTCGCTCTACCTTTTAGTGCCAGTCTTATCGCCGGGAGCTATTTCAAATTATGCTCCTAAAAAAAGTACAAACTGTAAACACTTATCTTCCTCGATAAAAGTTTCTAAAAGGACAAGTATTTCAAAAGCTTACAAAAAATTTAAAGAACCTTTTCGAGAAATTTGTTGTATTTAGCCCATTAATATTGTAAGATAGTAACTAAATTTGATGATCCGTGGACGATCCCAGTTGTTGCCAAGTCCCCGCCGTCAGCTCCTTCTGCTACAATGGTTGTTTCCTCACAAGTGACTAATCCTTCCGATTTTCCGCTTCTATGCTCCGGATGAAGCTACTAACATTGACTCCCATGATACAATCCATAGCCTCGGCACCATCCCCTCGTCCATCACATGGCGTCAATCTGTCTTCAAACCAAGCAAACTTCTTTCCCTCTACCACTAATAAATCACCTTTCATTTTTATTATCTTTTTTTCGTCGATGGTGTTACAATGTTTTTTAATTCGCAAAAGTATGCTGCGTTTAACTCTACTTTCGGCCGTCACATCTTCTTGAATAAAGATACCCGTTCCTTTTAGTTTCTTCGCATTCTTGAAGACGTTCAGAACATCTCTATACGTCGCGAATTCAACAACAATGAGGCCCGAGGTATTTTCTGATTTTCTGGGAACCTCAAACACTTGGATGATGGAAACATTCTCAACTTTCAACACATTGACAATTAGATCCGAGATGGGAGTCTCCAATATCATTCCCTCAGGAACCTCCATCCCGCGGACGACCACCTTATTCCTATTGATCAAGTTACGAGACTCATTAACTTGGGCTTTCAATAACTGAGTATCTTGCTTCAATTTCAACACCTCGTTTTTTAAAATACGATTTTCTTCCGCAACCCCATCTATTGAATTCTTTAGAGTAGCAAGGTCTTCTTTGGTGGCTACATTTACTAGTTTCTTTTCTATGCAAGCCTCCATCATCTTAGCAAACTCATCGAGCGAAAAGTCTCCTACTTTTTTAACAGAGCTTTTATTTTCCGGCATATCGATAATTTGCCTTTTTGTACAGTCAGGAGGTGAGCTATTATCTCGTCTACGCTTTGGCGTGCTCCCCGTCGGCGAAAAATATTTCTCCAGCGTTCTCGAGTTATTCATAGACCATTAGACCGCCCGGCCAGGTGCGCGAATGACACACAGACTCGGGTCCCAACTCGCTGTCGACCCCCACTCAGCTGCTGTCCCTCCGTTCGAGCTATCGAAGATCGGCTTGATAAGAATTGAAACGTGGCCATCCGAGTCCACCGACTAATTCAGTAACAATACTTTTCAAGTAAAAATAGCTCAATGCTACTTATTGCGAATGCTGCGTATGATAAGAAAGAGATGCCCGGTCTTCCAAAGAACCGCCAGCGAGGAAAATTAGATAGAAAAAACTCACTTAAACCACTGTAAATACTGGTTCTAACAGGACACGATGTTGACACTTCGCCTTCAGAAGGCAGACCTCAGCATAGATACAACTTGTACTGGGTGCCTCCGCCACAGCTCACTGGTGGCAGAACTTGATAGTAAACTGGGAATAAGCAGCACTCTGTCTGGATGTCAGCAACAGAACTCCAACTCATAACATTGGTGCGGCAGTGTGGGCAGGTAGGTCTGGGTCCGGTTTGCAATAAACCAAAAACATCTCAGCTGGTCGAAAATATTGGGGTTTGGTCCGGGATTAAAAGAAACATGAATACGAATGAAAGCAACAATTTAAGAGCTAAAATCTCCTATTGTTTAGTTTGCTGGTCTGGATGCTCGCTACGCTCGCATCTCAAAAACAAAAGAGTATCCTATATCAATCCTTCTAGTAAAGTATAGATCAGAAGAAACAGAAATACAAGAGAAAGCAACAATTTCGGGTTTGAAAGCAACAATTTCCTATCGTCTAGTTTGGTAGTCTGGATGCTCGCTACGCTCGCATATCAAAAATAATCCTTTTAGTAAAGTAAAGATCAGTTTGAAAACGAAATGAAAAGTGGAGGTAACAATATTACTTACATTAAAACACGTGAAATGAAATCCGAAGCGGAAGAAAGTGACGGGGAAAATGGCGCGTACTGGTGTCAGGTAGGGATGTTCCGATATTATCGATATCAATAAATATCGATATTTCTCTTTCGATATTTACGATATTATATCGATATAAGGCTTTCGATATTATCGTGATATCGAAAGATTTAGGTGAATATCCGATTTCGATATTGCATTATTTTGAGTTATCTATTTTAATAAAAATTCGGGTTTTCAATCGCAAATGGCAATGATATTAGTTTGATCCAAATACATTTTTTTAAATAAAGAAACTAAAATTTTATTCTGCCCATGTATTGCTAAATACAAGTTTTGCTAAATATTATCTTTGGGTGAAAAGGTTTGTGTTTCAGTTATGCCTATTCCAACAGCATATTTGCAATATACAGTTTTAAAAAATGTACCAGAATCATATTGGTCAAATGATTATTTCTGTTTTCGTACTGGAAATTCACTGTGTGATGGTTTTTAAAAATCAGTTTAAGATTGTAGTAATATAATCACGCGAATACAAAGAGTTTTTTCCTAAAATTGTGAGCAATCATAAAAATTGCGTAATATCATTCGATATTGCTGATATCGATATTTTGTTGCGATATTATCGGTGTATCGATGTTGATGGTTAATATCGATATCGAATATCGGAAGACCCTCGATATTGGAACAACCCGAAGGCGAAGCAGGAATGTCAAGAAAATATCGATATATCGATATTCTTCCGCCGATGTATCGATATTTTTGGGATATATCTTCTATTCCGATATATCGACAATAAATGTACACTATCGGATCCGATATTTTTCAGCCGTAAATCATCATATCAACCATATCCTACGTCTTATTGCTCAAAACTAATTTAATAATTTCCATAGAAGAATAGGGGAATTATATCAGATGAGGTAGGCAAATCGTGGGTAAAAAAGGTAGGGACAAATTGGAGACTTGGGTTCTAGCCAGTTTGTGGCTTACTGGAGAGCACTCAATCAGAGGGTTTTTCTCACCTCAACCCCTACCAATATTGGTTTGATTGAATTTTTTCTCATTTTCCTTCTTATTTCACTTACATTGATGTTACAACCCTGCATACAATAATTTACTTCCCTGGATCCTGTACATGATTATTATCATGAATAAAGTTTCATCGAATTCTTTACCTGCAGTAAAATGAAATTCAATAATGCATTATTATTCACTGGACTTATACGTAATTCGGATTTGTTTGAAAAAAATACGATGACCAATATATCGAAATATCGATACTTTCTTTCGATATATCGAACTACTAAACCGATACTTATTAAAAATATCGGTATTCTTTGCCGATATTGGCAGGCGAAGACACATTGGTGATAATCGTTTCAAGGTGGCACTGGTATCGATAAATTGATACCATATATTTCGATGGAAGTACACATCGATACATCCTGATAAGATCGTGATAAGAGGTGTGCGTTACCTATTCTGTGATTCAGCCGTTTGGGAACCTGATTGTTTGTAGGAGTTCCTTTGATACTTTATTGATTTGTTGTTCGTTACGAATTTCTTGTGTGAATTGTAGAGGTACGTTACAGAGTTCATTATACCAACAGTTTTAAAGTACGGTGAGTTTTCCTCGATCCCCGAGTTCCCTGCAGCACTTGATAGAACTCTAGTACTACCCATCAGGGAAACTGATTTTGAGCCAGCTACCAAGTAATCAACTCAAGGTAAGGATCTTTAGAACTGGAGGTGTGGTTAGGAACTGGGAGAACTTGAGTAATAATAGGGAACTTTCAGAACTTTATTGGTTTCCTTAGACGGGGGGCTTACACTAGGATTTGTCGAATTTTTCTTTTAAGGCTGATTTTTACCTTTCAAACCTGAGCAAAATATTTTAGTTTGGCTAGGAAATTTCACACTCTTTCCAACAGTACGCTCAAACTTTATTACTTTGTAAAATAAGGACGTGTTGGCCATTTTTGTGACAAGGGCGAAAACACGATTAAAAACGCTGCAAATTATTACACAGAGGCTTACTATTTCTGTATTAGAATAACCCTTCTACGCCGATCTGGAGCGCCCTTGTCACACTCTGCCGCCCTGCAGAAGCTACCATCAAATTTCAACTTTCATGTTGATTAGGACCTAAAATAACCCTTGGGCGCACTCAGCTGATCAGGAGCGCTGTCGTCCGATTTCAGATGTAATACACAAGGTGCCATTCAAATTTCAGCTTTCTGGCTTAACTAGGGCAGGAAATATCCATTGCAGTTCTTAGGGATGCAAGAGCTTATATTTCCCTGGGGGCCAGATGAATGGAAATAAATTCCTAAAATGGTGAGATATTAAAGAGTTCTTGCTTCACACAGTCTGTAGACACTGTGACCATAAGTCTAGGTAAACATGGAGAGATGCTAACTTAGCTTGGTGTTCATCGTTGACTTCCTGCAGTGTCATGTGACTGCCCTTATCACCCTTCTGTAACCTGACAGACAACTCTCGTTTTGGCCGTCAACTTTGTGTAACATTGTCTTTGTTGTTCCAAATTATTTTTTTTTCTAAGTATTTATCTTTTTTTTGTTAGTTTTATTCGATAAGATGGAGGAAGAAGTTTCTTACTTTATTTAATGCTACAAAGCCAGTCTCAAGGGTGAGGAGGAGGTAAATTTTCTCTTGGTCATTTACCTAAGAATAATTTTTAATCGGTGAAGCTCTCCTACGGTCACTCCTTACCCCCGTAGTGGTAGGATGTGGTCAGTGTTGAGGGTTCTTAGAGAGGTACCTCAGCAATCAGGAGCCTTTCGGCCACATTTGTGGAGTCTTCAATCACCTTTGGATCTCGTGACGTGCGGTACCGACTACAATCAGCAAGAACTAGAAAAATTGAAATTTAGCGACGTAAAATAAAACACCTATTTACCCATCATTTTTCTCCAATTATATTACTTTAAGAGTTGATACCTTTAAGTATTGATAATTAAAACAAAGGGTTAGTCCTTAGACTGAGCGAACGGATGAACGTAAAGCGGTCCTTGTAGGCTCATTCTATTCTTTGAAGTCTCGTCCATCAATAACAAACATAAAAACAATAGTTTTATTTCGGAAGTTTTATTATGTTCGGATTTTTGAAATTTTACCCTTTAGGCTTGACTGATTAAAAAAATCACTGAAGTAACTGAAAAAAAATCTGTAATGCAGCATTACCGTATTACATTATACTGAAATTTTAATGCTAGAGTGCAAAGAAATTACTTGGTAATTATAAACTTGTGAATGATTTTCCGATAATGATTTTTTTGTGTGTAGTTTTAGCATTTTTTTCGATTTTGGTTTACTATTTTCAAAAAACTTTGTAAGCATATAGGAAACAAATCGTATAACCAACCTCAAGCTATTTCTCAAATTTTACGTTTCAAGGTAAATAGATTCAAAATTTGCTATGTCTGTCCGCCATACCAGCCCTAAAAAGCCTTAGAATTGATGTATAAATCCCTTCTTCCCCAGATAGACTCCATTTGGGGTCTAGTTGGTCCTAATTTCTAGCCAGCTCGATCGCCAAAAGCGCATCCGGCCAAAAACGTGGTTTTTGAGGTTTACTGATAATGGCAAGCCTACTGGGATGGGTTTCAGATCCTTAGAAATTCATCAATACCAGAAATTCACAATTTATGAATCTAAAAATGATTCCAAATCTCACAATGACAAGCAGTCAGTTCAAAGTTTTAGACGCCAAATGTCTCCCAGAACAGTCCAAGCTTATCTTAATCGGGATATTGAATTTTAAGGGTTAAAATTATGAAACCTGCTGTAAATTTCAATTTCACTTTTGGAGGTCAAAAATAATAAATCTTTGTGCAATAATTTTCAGCGCTCTTGATCATATTTTAATGATATACATTTTCCCCCTCATGTTTTAACTTCAAGTCATAATCGTAGTTTTTATTAACTACTATAAACTAATAAAGTTTGAGTGTTCGGCAGAAAACAAATCCAATAATTTCACTGTTCTGCAAAAAAAAAAAAAAAAAAACTTTTCTCCTCTCCCTTGAACAATTTTGCCTGTTTCTCATATTTTCAGGTGTACTGAGTCCGAATCTGAACTCCGAAAAATTCTATCACCCTCTGATTTTGAGAGAAAAGAGGAGAAACTTGGAAAAATTGTGCTTGAAAATTATTATCTTTATTATAAAAGATTTTTTTTCTTTTTCAATGGTAAAATATAATTAATTGAATCCTGAATGCTATCAGGTATAACACTAGATATCACACAACTCAAAAAATGTACACACATCGTCAATGAGTAGTTTTTTTTCTCTTGTACTCTTCCTCCTTTGTCTCCTGCTGCAGTGTAAGCCGCTGGCCGCCCCGCTGACGCCAGGCAGGGGGTGGTTAGATGTGGAGCGGGTGGGAAAAACCCCCCAAAATCCCCCTGACCCCGCCAGAGAAGAAAAATAGGACCCCCAATGGGGCAGAGCCACCCCCAGACCCGCAGAATTGCTTCCCAACTCCGGGACCTGAGGGGAGAGAGGGTGGTCCAAGGGGTGGGAGCCAAAACCCACATACTCCCTGGAAAACCGCCAAATCGGCCTCTTGATTACCAGCCTCCATAAACATACCTCCTAAAGTAACTGTCCCCATAGCATGCAATGTGGAAGAAGACCCCCTCATGGAGAAGTTAGCTTGCGCTTACTCAAGCTTGGAGTGGCGTGCCTGGTTAGCAGTGGACATCTGTTCCTGGACAATAGTGAAGACAGCTTGACATATACGTAAAGTACTCCCTCGTTGGTTAAGATATTGTGAATCTTCTGATTACCCCCTAGTGCACTGAGGCTTGATAGGGTTCGTCTGTGCTCGTTGGAGCTTGTAGCATCATTCTTCTTGTGTTGAATAGAGTCAACCGCTCATGGTACTTGATATAGCTCGTAGGAGCTCGTCAGCCGTCCTTTTATATTCAGTATTACTTCTGGCTCACAGAGGCTTGTTGAAGCTTGCATACTTCTAGTCTTATAATCAGTTTAGCTTGTCAAAGCTCGTACACCTATATTTCTTTAGCTTGTGTAGTAAAGCTCGTTGGAGCTCGTCAGCTCCTTACGTTCCATTATTTGGTTGTTATTTGTATAACAACTCTCCCAACTTGCTGTAGCTGGTTGGGGCTCATCACCTATTATTTCGCTACCACTCGTGAGAGCTCGGGTTTACATTAATTATTTGTTGCATAGCTTGCCTTAGCATGGGATGGCTCATTCCCCATGTATTCAGTATAGCTCATTCAGGCTCGTTGGTTTATTTTCTCTTTAACTTACTTTGGCTCATTGAAGCTCACACCCCTTAATTTTCACTTAATTCAGTCATACACTTCTGCTTGTTATTTGGTTTATCTTGCAGGAGCTTGAGGTTGCTTGTTCCCATGTTTCACATTTGTTCATTAATTTAGCTTGCCCGAGCTTGGGATAGCTTGCTCATATATACACCTGTGTATACACCTGTACATAGACACATGTACATATACACCTGTACATATATACACCTGTACATTCATTTAACTTGCCAGGGGCTCCCAATAGCTAGCACCCCTAGTACTGTCCCTGAGCTCGCAATAGCTCGACCCCTTATATTATTCACATTCTCACTTGTATTCACGTTTAGCTTACAGGAGGTCATGATAGCTCGACCGCTCATATTATTTGCATTCATTTACTTTTGTGTTTGCTTTTAGCTCGAAATGAATAAAGATTTCACCATATTCAATAGGTTTATTTGATTGAGATAGATTAATACACATTTTCAACAGTACAAGCATTTCTTAATACATTAATTTTATTATTCCTTAATATATACATTGCACTTGGTGTGATAAAAAAATAATGGCATTTTGATGGAAAACTTTGGGCGATAATTATACTGTAATGAGCTTCCCAGAGCAAAGCAGGCATGGGTGGAATGTGTTGGGGTTTCTGTCTAATTTGTCTTGAACGAGGTTGCTTGATTCGATTTCACTCAAAATCGTTTTGATCTTTGAAGCAGCGTCATCTCCCAACGTTGTATTTTCTGCACCTTGAACATAAGATCGTTGTATAAAATAACAGTATCAAATAACAATGTATCTTTGGTGGTGGGCGAATAAACGTTAGAAATAAATTAATTCCAGATCTTATTTGAAGGTCTCATTTATTTAATAAAACAGAAGTACTAAACAAGTCTCATAAGAGTGTTCCACCCTGCTCTGCAAAAGGGCCCATTCCTGCAGGCCCTGCTGCAAGAAGTAGGGAGTGCAACGATGTTCCAGTTCTTTACTCACCTGCCTCAGAACCCATTCTCCACACAACATCCGGCTTTCCTAGTCCAAACCTGGGCTTTCTGGCCCAATTTCAAAAAGACCATGAGTGAGTGAACGAATTCTTTTTGAATGTTCTTGAGGATAAAGTTTAAATCATAATCCCAGAACAGTCGCAAACATTTTTGTGGTGCATTGAGGTCAATATTGAAGAAAAAAAAGTACGATTAAAATACATTTTTGCACCGAAATGAGTTTTAGGACAACCAGTAAATGTTTCACAAACTCACAACCCTGGATCCAGGACTAGTTGGTTACATTTGACTTGTGAAAAATAGGTAGGTAAGTACTACGTTTTGGACCGGCTTGCCCCTTTCCTACTTACATCAGCATACGACTCCTTATATACTCCTGCTCGGCCTTCAGCCAGCAGTTTTCGTTCAACCGTGATGCGGAATAGTCACGCTCCCTTTTGTCTTTTAAATTAGAGCTCTTTTCTTTGTGTTCGAGTTGTGTGTGAAATAAAATATTGTTTTTAAAAAGTTCATTGGTAATTGAAGAACCACAAGTGGTCCAAGCCATTGTAGGACTTGAGTTAATCAAATTTCGTGCAAAATCGGATTTTGAAGTGCAAGTTCTATTGACGCGAAAGTCAATCATCGCTCATTACCATCAGCGATCGAAACATCAATCAAGTCATCCTTCGCCAACTCTTCACCCAATACACATTGCGAGACAATACCAAGAACATTCGTGGACTTCAAAGAGTGATATTACCCCGCGACACGATTAACCTTATACTCACTCAAAAACGGAAAGTTCGCTAGCTTTGAGAAATTCTATTGTTTTGGAGTTTACACACCTTCGTGGACCATTCCCTCGGTTTTAGTTTTCGCATGCCCTCGCGAGAACTCCTGAAGCGTCTTGTATAAATCCTGTTTTCCGTCTGCCCTGATTATTCTAAGTTCTGCCTCGATCACTTTAGTCCAGAAGAATCGATAGCTCTCAAAAGATTGATTCATGACTACGCTGGCCTCTTCCAAGAAGAAGATGGTCCCCTGTCATTTGCAAGCGAAGTCAAGCATCATAATCGGGCTAAAGACGAAATTCCGATATTCGTCAAACCTTATGGGTATCCGCACGTCTATAAGGAAGAAGTCAAACTGAAGACAAACTTGGTAGATCTACGTTATTCTCAACCCTAGACAAGGTTTCCATCAAATAGAGATGGAAGAGAACTCGATCCCTAAAACCGCCTTTTCTGCGGACACGGGACCCCTTCCAGATAATGGTCAACAACTGTTTGCAAGGCCTAAATAACGAGATCTGTCTTGTCTACCAAGAAGACATTTTGATCTTTTCTAGTAGCCTACAAGAGCACATCGTACGGCTTAGAAAAACCTTTGGTCCCCTCAGGCAACCAAATTTGAAGATCCAGCCGGACAAGACCGAGTTCCTGAGAAAGGTCCGCCAGAAGGTGTCAAACCCAACCCTGACAAAATCCAAGCCATCGAGAAGTTTCCAATGCCACGTACTCGAACAGAAATCAAACGATTTCTAGGCCTACTAGGTTACTCCCGTAGATTTGTCAACGGATTTGCCACTATAACAAAACCACTAATAGCAGCCCTTAAGAAAAACGGAAAAGTAACTTGCACTAGCCAGGAATTTATCAATAGCTTCGAAACTTGTAAAACCCTTCTTTGTAATGACTCAATTTCAAAATACCCCGACTTCCAGAAACCCTTCCAAATATCTCGCTACTGATGTTGCTACGGTGCTGTGTAAAGTCAAGATTTTCATGGTGCGGATCTTCCAATCGCATTTACCAGCAAAACCTTGACTGATCCAGAGAAGCGCTACTCTACCAGCGAAAAAGAGCTCCATGCAGTGATACTCACATTGAAGGTCTTTTGACCTTCCGTGTATGGTCAAAAATTCCAACTCTTTACTGACCACAAGCCTCTCCAATGGCTTTTTGCTCTGGAGGACCCCAACTTGAAATTGTTTAGTTGGAGGTTAAAGCTCAGTGATTTCAATTTTGATATTCACTATAAACCAGGTAGATCAAATTACATAGCCAATGATCTCTCCAGAATAGAACTCAATAATTTATATTCTGACACACCTAGGGCGGAATTCATAGACAAAGCCTGAGTGTGAATGTGCACTCGCCCTCAGCTGAGTATAGGGTCACCCTCCACTCACCTGCACGAATTCATAGTTGAGTGAGGTTGCTCACTCGGCTGATAGGGGCGCACTCAGATTACGTGAGTGTGACAGTCCACTCAGGTAACGCTCAACCGATTTTCTCCGTATGTTGGCAGCAGTGTTAGCATGTTTTAGGGAAAGTTTCCCTGTTTTTTGGGAAAAGAAGGGGGAACATTTCCCCTTTTCGTTCCATACTGGTTGTTTACTGTTCTGAAAGGTTAGTTTCCATTTTGTGTCGTTAACACGCCCGCCCGATGTTTCTAAAGCATTCTCCATTACTTATATTACAGCAGGGACGTAATCCGCCGTGGGCGCCAAAGTTAGAGGATCGCCAAATGGGAAAAAAGTGACAGTTCAACAAGTTCTTTTAAATATTATGACCGTTTGGAGTAAATGTGAAAATATTTAAACTTTGGTTCTATGGTATACTTACTAATATGGTATGAGTCATGAGATATCGGGCCTATGGGAGGGCGCCAAATTTATGTCTTGCCCCGGGTGAAATACGGCCTGGTTACGTCCCTGGATTACATATATGGGTGATTCTCAGGAAAAGTGCACCATTCGTGAAACGGGAGCTTTACGAGCGACTAAAGAGAGCTGGGCAGATTTTTTTTCTTTTGGCAATTAATATTCCCTCTCTTTTCCTTGATCCAAAGTTTATAGGCCCTCCCGAGTAAACGTAAACTGTTCAAATTAAGTGATGAACGTGAAAAATGTCAGTAACGTGGGTGTAACCAAGTCAATTTTCGTGTATGCGACCATTCAGTATGGCCAAACCGTGGGGACTGAGAAAAAAATTTGCCAAACTCCAGTATCTGGATATGTATATCCATAATTTCTATGGTTTTCTAATCGAAAAATGCGTGTTCAGGTTTAGGTGTGAGGCTTCAAACTTTGTAATAGAATAATTTGTCAGTAGAGTGGGTAAATCGGAAAATGCATGCCAATTTCTCTCAGAGGGAAATTAGGGATTTTTTTATGGCTCATTCTTTAAAGAAAACCCTGGCTGACGAGATTCCCTCCCGCTCGCGGGCCTCTATGATGCCAATCGCCGCCAAATGGTAAAGAGGGCAGTTCAGCACGGTGGAATTTTTATTCAGGTCAGTAAAATGTCTCAATGGTATACCTACCTCTAAAAATATAATTAGGCAGTTTCTTTTTGCATGTTGGAATTCTACTAGTCGAGCTTGAATATTTCATAACCAACTTTTTTTCCCTCCTATCAAATTCAAGGAGTACACAGAGTTTGAAATGTCATTTGTCAGTCGCGTGGGCGAATAGTGGTCAGTGGCATGGAAGCATCATTAATCCACGCTACTGACTATAATTCCGTGGCATGGACGAGGTAGTGAATTTGCCCCTTGTTATTAAATTTCAACATGCACCCACATCTGCTATGTTTTGCAAATGAATGTTTAGGCACCAATGTTGTCCCAGAACACTGCTGTGCATTGAAGCTCAATCCGTCTGTTCACTCCTGCAATTGATGAAGAGGATTGGATAGCTGTCGTGTATGACTACGAGTGGTACCCTGGAATCGTTGAAAAAGTCCAAGACAACCAGGGTCTCGTCAATTTCATGGCCAGATCGAGATCTAATAACTTTTTTATGTGGCCGAAGCATCATGACAGGCAACTCATACCACTTGATGGAGTTTTGCAAAATCAAAAACCCTCCAGTATCCGTCACGTCAAGGTTAACGAAAATCGACGAGTATAAACTTCGAATTTTGAAAAATAACTTGAATTGGAATAGTGCTAAAGAAAGTTATTATGAAGCATGTTCAACACCTGTATATCTGTATTTTACGATGGTCAAGTTTCATTATTACAAACTATAGTTTGTTCACTGCGTCTATTTCTTCATTATAACTAATAATTTTCGATAGGTACATCCAAGTGGTTGCATAACGTTTTTCTACTCTTCTTTTTTAAAGTTCCTATTATTTTGTAATTCAAATTTCAAATTCGTTGAAATTTTCTTTGCCCAGGTTTTGAGATCGAGGTTTTTTTAAATGCCTGTTATTTTTAGTTAATCGATATTACCCTAGCCTGTTGCCTTCATTCTACTTCAAGTCTGAAAAAAGTCTGTTTAATTTAATGAGAAATTCCAAGAAAACGAGAAACTATTGTGAATGGCTGTGGAAAACTATCGAGACTTCGAAATGTAATACTTCAGTAAATTTAATGTTATTAAGGTTTTAATACTCTTTTAACATGCATTTTCAATAAAAACACCTTGAAGCATGCCGAGTTTGGATTGTTATCTCCTGAGATTTGATAATTAGTCAGTGTCATGGAGCTATTGTCCATAGCGTGGGTCAATCAAAATTTAAATTCGTTTATTAGGTTGAAAATTAGATCTTGATCTCGGAAAAATAGTTTAAACAATCCTTCTCTACCGTAGAAACGAAAAGATAAAAGAAAATAACGATTTAAAACACCTATGTTTTTCGGAAAAACATTTGGAAAAAACATTCGGAAAAAAATTTGGAGTCTGAAATGTGCACTTTTCCTGAGAACCAGCCACATACGTAGAATTCGATACAATTTCAAAACGCAGAGACACAGATCCCGATCTGTTTGTCTAACTCAGGGGTTCCCAACTGAATTTGTCCAAGGACCCCTTCATCAAGGTACTACAATGAAGAGGACCCCCACTATTTCTTTAGTCTAAAATTACCTGAAAAGAGTCAAAATAAGTGTAAAAATGAATCAAACGAATGCTATGCACACAACTCAGGATTTATTTGTTAAAATGTAGGGTACCTACAAATACGTCATTAGTTTTCATTTTCACTCCTCAATTATATAGCCAAACTAGGGTCCCATATAGTTCCAGTGCCAGCACTAGAGTGTGATAGCGTTAATATATTTATTTTTTTATCTTGCGGACCCCTCAACCATACCTCGAGGACCACCATTTGCGAACCGCTGGTCTAACTAATCTGCTAGGTTTGATGTAGGATTTCTTTTACTTATAATCTAGCTGTATCGCGAAAAAATTACTTACAAATTACTGCCCCCCCCGGTCGATTGTGTCTTTAACACGCCCGCGCGATGTTCCTAAAGCATCCTCTATTACTTAGATTACATTTTTGCGAAGAATTCGATACAATGTCAAAATACAGAGATACAGATCCCGATCTGTTTGTCTAACTAATCTACATACAGATCCCGATCTGTTTGTCTAAGTAATCTAAATATTACTAAAAGGATTGATGTAGGATTTTTTTTTTTTTTACTTATGAGACGCGAGCGTAGCGAGTATCCAGATCACCAAACTAAACATATTCCGAGCTATTAGTCCAACTAATCTACACATTACGGTACAGATTAGTTGTATAAATAGATCGGGATATATGTTGGAACTAGTGTCTCTGTATCTGAAATTGTATAGAATTCTACGTAAATTTGTAATCTAAGTAAGAATAGGTACCTTGGAAACATCGGGCGTACTGTTAAAGACACAATCTACCGGGGGGGGGGGGGGGGGGGGGCAGTAATTTGTAAGTAATTTTTTCGCGATACCTAGTAGATACTGAATTGTACCTGGTAGGTGACGAATTATATACCTACCTAGTAGGTACCTATATTCTAAATCTTACTTTTCAACCCTCAAAATGTTGTAATAGTAAGTTTATTTTTGGAGGGTGTCGTTCCACAAACCAACAAATACATATCTGCACTACAAAGAACACACACTTGATATGACAAAGTCTCATAAAATCGTAGAGCGACTAACACCTTCAACAGTGGTGACAACGGTAGTCCTCTCAAATTAGTTCGGACTCCTTCAGGATATATTATGGGAAGTAGAACGTCCCGGACAGCCTCTTTCGATAATCGAAATCGTCACTTTCGTAATATTCAAATGGGTTTAGACCTGTTCAGATCCAGGAGAAATAATTTTCACTGCACTTGTTATAAATTCGTTTATTAATTAAAAAGAGTGATGGAATATAAAACTGTATAACAACATGTTTTTCACACCTGATCAGTAAAATACCGCATAGGCATACGAGGTGTTCCTTAACTGAACGCTGGACTAGGGATGTACCGGAAGGGTTCATGACCAGGGTTTTTAGCAGATTTTTAGCGATTCGGGGTGTTTTGGAGCAGAGGGTAACGGGATAAAAGGACAATAGCAGGATCAGTGAAGGGAAAGGATAAACCATCAACGGTAAAATTCTCATGCTATTGAACCTGTCATGCAAGGTGCACAGTTACCTGTTTCGAGAAAACTGAGTTTAGAGGCCTATACGAACACAACACAATCACAAGACACACGAACGAACACAATCTCTTATGTATCTTTTCGGTATTCGTCTTTGCCGCCGTTCTTCAACTACATAATCGTCCCACTCGTTCACCTCATCCATCTCAAACAACTCATTCCACTCAGAATACATGATATTAGGGAAAAATGAACGAATTATCAACAGAATACGATAGCAGCTGATGCACATAAGTGAACTCCCGCCATCACTCAGGATATTGCACCGTTGAGCTGGGGGTGACCCTCAGCTCAGCGCCATTTTTGGTTTATGAATTCCGTTGAGTGTGCGTTTAGGGCGCCCATTCAGTGCGCCTTCAGGGTCTCCCTCAAATCATGACTATGAATCGCTTTGAGTGCGTGGTTCCCCTCAGTGCTACACTTATTGACCCACTCACACTCAATTCCCGTCTATGAATTCCACCCCTAGTCCCGGATCTCCAATCAGTATCCGAGACCTTTAAGAAAATGTCCCTGCGGAGCTCTTGAATCCCCAACACCTAATGATCCAATACCCAACTTGCAACTCGACCAGCTAATATCAAGTCCTAGAACCAGAGAAGAGGAAGGTCGAGCAATTTCTGAAATCCTATCAGCTTTTAATCGATCCCACCAAAGAAATTATGTCCAATCAATGAGTGTCCAAGCTCCGTCCACCTCCACTCAAATAAGGACACCCACAATAGAACCTTTGACTATTCCACTGAAAGACGAGGCTGTAAATCACGCTAAAAACCAAATCATCTTAAAATTAGTAACATGCACCCCAAAGAAACCATCTGTTATACATCTGTTGATGATACTAGAACCCGAGTAACCGCGGACAATCTCACCACCATATTTCTGGCCTAACCAGAAACAAACCGTTCAAAATTACATCAACAATTGCGATTTACGTCCCCGAACAAAATTGAAAGAAATCCTATCAAAGTAAGATTAAATTTGACTCCGACCGCTTCACAGCTCTTAGAAACCCTTCACATGGACAAAATTTCTTTAGACCGCAAAAAGTTCCTCACAATATTCGACCCCTTCTCCAAGTATGCACAGATGTAGGTGGTTCTTACTAACACTAGTTTAGATACTGTAAGAGCCCTGCTGAAATACTTAACTCACCATGGAGTCTGTGACCAAAACCCCGAAAGACACCAGAATCAAATAGCTCTTCAAATACCCCTTCATCCGAGTTTTTCCCCTCACCGCCGATGCCTTCAGCATCACCTACCCATAGGGTACGAGAATAAATCCCACACCAGAACTCACTATAATTCCTACACTCACTCCGGTAAATATTAAACGACTAAGATCTTCAGTCCCATTGCAACAATCTACCACAAATTCCACTCCTCCCATTCCCAAAAGACATTGTAAGACCTTTCCAAAACACCCAGGAAGGCGTTAGCCTGTTCACCTGATTTCTCATCTTAGTCCTCCGAACTAATGCCTACTGTTAGGTTATCAAGAAAAGCACTTCCTGTACCCCCTGATTCGCCTGTATTTGTACGTAGATTACCTAGGAAAGCACTTCCTGTGCCCCCCCGATACTCCAGAACGTACAACGGTCCACAGGCCTTCAGTCCAAAGACCAAGTGTCTCTAATGTTATTCCTCAAAAACCTTACCGTTCCCCACCGAGTACTTGCATCAACATACTGAATTACGAACTCTCAAGGGGCCATAGAATTGATGACATATCCTCCAACTTAAGACTAGTACCCATTCGACTAGGCCCTGCCAAACTAGTAAACTACTATCACTCAGTACTACCAACTTGACGGAATTCTCAATCAGATTAAACAACTTAGAACCCGTGTTGACGAGATTACGGATGAAAGATGACTGCGAAGTTCAAAATACAGTCAATCCCCGGATGCATTAAGTAAATCATATGTTAACCCTTGCAGAAGAAAAGGTTTTCGAATCAGTCTTACCTAGACGCATTAAGCGCTGATTTATTAATGGCTTAGGTAGTGTAATAAAATTCGTAACTGGAAACTTAGACGCCAATGACGAACAAAAGTATAATCGGATCATTGAACATTTATGGACGAACCAAGAAATCTTGTCTCAACAGATTAACCATCACTTTTCGATCAAGATAAGTTAATATAAGAATTTAAGTCAACTATTGATACCATTAATTATAATCAAGACATCTTGATAAAACAAATTTGGCGTCTAAGAGAAATAAGTTCCTTTGCCAATCACGTGAAGCAGGTTGAGGACGCTCTTGAGCACAACCAACTGCACACCCACTTCCTACTAGATTTACTCGACGTTTTAGATGATTCCTTCAACTTTTGCAAATTAGGAAAAATGCACCCCTGTATCATGAAACCCCAAATACTGCTATCATCCCTCCGTAAACTGGAAACATTCTTCTCTAGTGGATTATGGAATGATCTTGTAGGAATTTTGAAAATAGAAGTAAGTTGGTTTACAATACAAAATAAAAACAAGCAAGAACTAGATTGAATGAATTTAATAAACTGTGAATGAACCAACGGTTTTATATGAATTGAAGATCTTGCTAACTAGTAAGTTAGGGGCGGGGGTTGCTGTGCGTTTGATGGTGAAAACTGATGTTACTCCTAGAGAGGGTGTCGCGAAAGGCGCGCAGATACGTCCCAATATGATCCTTGTCCCTTCATGTAAGTAGAATTCCTATGTCCCTGTGCTTGTAAGTAGAAACTAACTACAATCATGGGAAAATATAAATTGCATGGTTCAGAATTCCTTACCTTCTTCATCGATCTGGTTTGTGATGCTTTATCAATCTATTGGATTGGTTCATTATTGGCACTATCTAACAATATGCATATTAATTGGTAAATGTATCCACAGGCTTATGTATCCACAGGCATGTATTCTTGGGTTAGTGAGTAAATGGTCAGTTATCCGCTGCCAGCTATGAACCATTGGTTTGCAAACCTGCACTTGGCTTTCTTAGTAATCATGTTCAGCCACACTCATACATTATCTAAACTAGCGAGGATTGCGCCAGCTATAAGGGAAGGTTGGAGGCTGGTAGGGAAAGCTCTCATGGAACAGAAGAAGAATTTCTCCACAGGACAGGATAATCATTTTTCCAAGGAACAGGGGAATCATTTCCCCATGCAACAGGAGATCCATTTCTTCAGCGTATTAGGGAATAACTACCCTGATATGGTACCTTTTAAAGAGGGAGCAATACCCTCATGATATCACCTGGAGAGTAAATATTCTTCGTAGCATAAACTGGCAATAATGTAAATCAGAGTAACTGTTGAGTTGGTTGGCTTCACACTAAATTCATCTTTAAGGTGAGTCAAAATTGGTTTGTCTTACGACTCGAATTATTCTAAATAAATAAGCCATATTCATCTTGAAGTAAATTTCTCGTAATTTGTACCTTCAGCCATCTTAAGACAGAGAGGGTCCACAGCGTGGCTTGCTCACCAAGTGCTGACGCACGGAAACCTTCTCTGCTGAACACCTCCTGTATTACTAAATAATAAAGACTCGAACAATAATGTTCCTTGTGACAATACCTACTTCCTCAGTAAAATACGTGGAACCTGTTATTGCTAACATTTTTAGCCGTTTTTCATAGAAAATTCAATGGCTCGAAGAGATAGTAAATACAAACATTTCTTTCAAGAATTTCTGTTTTGATAGTGAAACAATGCCTCATTTATTATTTCCATTTTCTATGTTTGTAAAGATGTAGGTATTCGTGTGTAAGAATATTCGGAAAATTAATCTAAATGAAATGTCACAGGGAAATTTTCTTCGGGAGATGTTTATAACATTTTAAGATTTTGCAAAACAGTTCTATCTTAGAAAGTAGTTATAATTCAAAATACTAAGGTCTTGAACGCATTTCACTAAGTAGGTGGAGCTACTGAAAACATATTGTCCGGTTTTTATAAGATCACACTTACAAAGAAATGATGAGGATTTTAAAAATTAGACCAAAGTCTTAATCGAATGAAAAATCAAGAAAATTGGCAGGGAATTTTATTATTTTTCAACATGATGATCGCTTTATTGGATCGGCCAACTTGCTCGAATCAAATTCCTCTCCTCCCATCAAGAAATCAAATTCAAAATTTCCGAGTTTCAAAGCACAAGAGGGGTTTGTTCGAAATTTATTAGCCCCTCTATAATGAAAATTGAATGAGCTGAAATAGTTTCAAACACTAAACCAATATCTTAAACAACAAATAATGACATGAATCGGTCAAAAATTCTCACATCAGCAGAGATTGAAAGGATTCGCTATTTCGACTCCTGTCAGCAAAAGCAAAATTGTCGAGTATCATTGCACAACTAGATTAAAATGATGATCGATAGAAATAAGAATCATGAAAATCGTGGACAAAATTGTTCGTGAAAAACCATATTTTTTCGGCACTACCCTCAAAAATTCTTTTCTTCCACCGCGGAATTCGAAATTTCTGGAGTCTGTGTTTTACAGTAATTTCTGGAGTCAGTGGAGTTATACAATTAGAGTAAAATTGGAATCGCACCAAAACGGATCCTAAAAATTGGTCAAGAATTGCAGGCTGGGTAGCGTCAGTAAAATTTTCCACATAAAAACACACAGACACTGACGTACAACTATTGGTTTTTTCACGGATTCGGTCTTATATTGGTCTGAAATGGACTACGCATTTTTTTTTCTTCATGTTTGGGTTATACCTCACCCTCTGCATCAACTCTAATAGGAGTCCCTCTATTGACGAAACCTTTCTTCAGAGGGACGTCCTAAAAACTGTTGTAACGTCCGAGATTCCGGTCCAGTGCAGACTCTGGTCGGGAGCCCTCAATACAGCCGTCAATGGCTGACCAAAAGTCGGTTCACATGTAACCACAGCCTCAGATATGAATGAATGGTGTTTTTTTGTTTGTCGATGACAACCTAAAAGTCTCTGTTGTGCAGTATGAAACCTTGAAAGGAGCATAGGGTGCCATATACTTTACGAGAGATGATTGTAGCTTCCAATTGAAAGACACCACTGACAGAAAACGCTGTCTTGCCAACACAGGGCACTGGCACGCAGTCTCATCCTCTACCCCACAGAACTGGCAGAGGATGGAGTCAAATTTGCCCATTTGTGGAGATGGTATCTAATTGGACAGTGCTCTGTTACTATACGTACCTCCCTTCTTCCTAGGCTGAGCAGCTTGTTAGCTCTCTTCCTGGAGAAATCAATAAATTGCTTTGCCTGCCTCTGTCCCCTAACACAGAGCCAGCAGGTAAGCTTAATTTACACGAGTAGAGTTGACGGTAGAGTAGAGTCCTCTTCACTCTACCGCCCACTCTACCACCTACTCTACTCTACTGCGAACTCAGCTTGGGTCATTCAGACGCAGTCGAGTGCAAACTGCTGAGAGTTGCGTTGTGATTGTTTTCAAGTTCGTTCTGCCGATATTTTTTGGTCTTGGTCTGAAAGGAAAAATGGCGAACAGAAACAGGAACTTTGGAAAAAAAAGCACAAGTTTATTGAACGTGTCGGGTGTTGAATTGGGGCCTCACTTCAGACCATGTAGTCAGAGGCAATGAGGGCTGACTCATCCATTGCCACTACCTCCAAGATGGCATAGTGAGCACACCCGGATCCCCTCTTAAGGAAGCCATTCCTCCGCAGCCTGACTCTCTTAAGAAACGCCACTCTCTGCACGAAGATTTGCAGAGGTGGAAGGTCCAAGAGGACCTCCATTACCATGGTAGGACTCGTGTGCATGGAACCTGAAATTCCCAAGCACGCCATTCTCTGTATCCTGGCCAGCTGACTCACAGCCATTGCCTGGCTAATCTTTTTCCACCAGACCAGGGCCCCATAGGTCAGCATTGGCCGGACTACTGCAGTATACAACCAAATAGTCATCCTTGGGCTCAAACCCCATGTCATCCCTAACATGCACTTACCTGCTTCCAGTACAAACAGGGCCCTATCTACATCCCTCTTTATATCCCAGGTTAACTTTTGATCAAAAGTGAATCCCAGGTATCTGGCTCTGGTGAAGAAGGGAAGCTGTCTGCCCTCCAGCCATACTGCCTGCATGTCAAAATTCCGTTGCCTGGTAAAGGGAAGGAGGGCCACCTCGTCAGGATTAACATACAGCCCCTCCTTCCTGTACCAATGCTGCACAACATCCAAGGCCATTTGCATACGTTTGCGTACTGTCTCCTAGAACTTGCCCCTGACCATGACCACAATGTCGTCAGCATATCCAATAGCCTCAAAGCCCTTGTTTTCGAGTTCCTGTAAGAGGCTATCCACTACCAGCAGCCACAACAGTGGGAAAGCACTCCTCCTTAGGGACATCCCCTGCTTGGAATGACACCCATGGTTGCTCTCCCCAGGTCTGAGGAGACAACCCTGCCCTTCAGCATGGTACGTATCCATTTGATAATCTGCTGGTCAACACCTCGACCAGCTGCTGCTTTGATGATGGAGTCATATGACGTATTGTCAAACGCTCCACCTATATCCATAAAACAGCACAGTGCCACTTCCTTGGCCTCCAATCTCTTGTCGATCAACACGGCCAATTCATTCAGTGCAGTCTCGGTGGATTTCACACTCCGAGTGTACAGGCCAATTGTTAAGAAGACTCTAGATGCAAGCAGCCCATTAAATAATTGTACTAAATTATGCTGAGAAATGTGCTAGAAAATCTAAATAAATTAAAATACAAAATTATTAGTAGACAAATATTTGTTATAAAGAGGAAAATGTTTGCAAAAATATATTTTGCCATAAAATGTAGTAGATTATTATTTCTGTGAACACTAGGCGTACGAATTTCAAATAATTTGAGAAAAATCTTAGACATATTCGGTTATTTACACTACAATTCTTCATTAGTTTGAAATAACTATTCGTTTGAATAATAATATTCGAAAATATCCTCACTTACCAGACGGAATGGTTCCCATTTGAGAAACCTCTGGCAACAGATGGCTGATTTGATTGAGCTTCTCCTTGAGTTCTTTTCGCTCCTTTGATAAGAGAGTTAACTGTATTTCACGTTCAAGCACTTTTTCTCTCAGAAGACCCCTCTGGTTTTGATAAAGAGTAACGTATTCGCCTATAACATTCAGGATTCACTGTTACATAATTCCATTACGTAGATACCTACAATTTCAGTATAATGGAATTCGTTTCAGTTGGTGCTTACAAATAGTTTCTGTTTCTCCTTGTAGCTGAAGGACAAGATGTTCCAATGCTTGTTTTTCATCATACAAGTTGGCCACCTGTTCCATAGTTTTCTTCAACTTCCCCTCCAATAGTTTCATAGCTTCAGGTGTTGCTAAAAACGCAGATAACAATTCTAAAAAGAACTAGATTGTCCATGACGAAAATGTAAAATTAGTGAGTAAAAATATTTCATCAAACATTAAAAACTTTTCAAGTTGGTAGGTAACACCCTCTTAAAAAAAAAAATAAAATAAATAAAGAATAATAAAAAACTGAATTGCCACACTAAGCAGTATAAGCTATGAAATGTATTACACAGTTCCTTATCTCTGAGATGTACCAATAACGAAGAACTTTTATGACATTGAAACATGACTAAGAGACCATTGATTTCAACGCAAGATTGAGGTTCCACATGGCCTATCTCAGCATTCACACCTGGGGCAGCTTCTGATATAGAAACATAGATGCAAGTGCACCCCAAAACAAGTTGAAAAAACTCCTCTCCATTGCGAAAGTGGCTCTGTACCTGCATCTTTAGAAGCCTTGATTTACCCACTGCACAAAAAGGGCGACCCAGCCTGTGTTGAAAATTTTAGAGGATTATCCTTCATCAACTACTCCGCTAAGATTCTTTCCAGCATGATGGTTAACCAGCTAACGGACTTTGTGGACAGATTTGGAGTTCTCTCTGAGAGCCAGTCTGGATTTAGGAAGGGTTACTCCAGTTGACTCCATCTTTGTCCTCACCAGGCTCATTCACATGCGACTAAGCAAACCACAATACAAGACTTACGCCTTTTTCGTCGACTTTAAGGTTGCATTTGACACTATTGACAGGGACCTGCTGGTCTGTAAGTTATACGCTGCAGGTGTTTCAACCAAATTCATTAGCGTCCTCCGGGGCTTGTACTCAGATGTTTGCGCAGCAGTTTGGACGTCTGAGGGGAGAACCAAATTTCACCAAGGACGAGCTCATACAAGCAGTAGGATCAATGAAGAATAAGAAGGCACTGACATGATCCCAGTAGAAATACTGAAGTTTGTGGCACAGCAACAATCAGAGGTACTGCTCGATATGTACAATGCTTGTCTGAGGGAAGGCATATTCCCTGAGCCATGGAAGACAGCAAGATGGAGGCCATCATGTTGTATTGGGCAGAGGCGCTGAGATATAAAAAGTACGCCTCTAAGATGGAGGCGGTCCAAAGGGGGGGTGCGTTGCGCATCTGCAGTGCCTATTGGACTGTGTCTGGACCAGTAGCCCAGGTTATTGCGGGTGTTGTACCTTTTGGCTGATGAGGGGAAGCAGGTTCATGCCAGGAAGCAAGAACATGCAAGAACATGCCAGAGAAGTGAAAAAAGAGGAGAGAGCAGAGACCCTCAAAAATGGCACAAGAGATGGGCAGCTGTAACCCGGGGAAGGTGGACAGCACGTCTGATCGGGGAAGTGCAAAAATGGACGGAGAGGAAACAGGGCGACGTTAATTACTATTTAACACAGTTCCTGACAGGGCATGGTTATTATTGGTCGTTCCTAAAGAAAATAGGGAAGACTTCCGAGGCAATGTGTGTGTCCGGATGGGGGACGATGATGTAGAGCACATATTCTTTATATGCCCAAAATGGCAGCAGCTAAGGCAGGAATTAGTTGGAGTAATAGGTGATTTTAGCCCAGAAACAGTAATAGAAGATGATACAATCTGCAGAGAACTGGAGTACAGTCAGCACGTATATCACTATGGTGCTCAAAGAGAAGAAAGTGAACAGAAGGTGGGAATGAGCCAGGGTAGAAGTAGTGAAGACCAGGAGGAACCCTCACGAGGTTAAAAAGGGGACTGTCCCTAAGCAATGCCAAAAAGCAGTCCCAGGACAGTCCTAAAAGACGAGAGGAACTTTGTTTTTTAGTCAGTATGCCACGATGGAGACCCCGACACAAAGGGTGAAGGAGACACATCTTTTGATATACCCCCTCACTGTCAGTCCAGTAATGGATTTTCCACCAACCTCTAAGTATTAAAAAAAAAAAAAACTAGCGAAAAAGCGCTAGTAGAAATTAGGTAAAATTTGGTGAAACTTGAACATCCTCAAACTAAATTCAATCTGTCGTTGAACATCGATCCTGATAAAGGAAGGTCATGGATTTTTGTATTATTGCTTTTGTATTTTTGTGAAAATGGCTCTAAAACTGTCCAACATCCAAATTCATTTTATCTACATTTTTTCCCGGTACCAAAATAAAATCCCCTATGAAATTTACCTATTTTATTTGCAGGAACATACCCTCTCCCGATAATTTTGAGAGCCCATAATTTACCGCGAATTCATCTCATCCTCTATCTTCGCGAACCTCGTAGAAAAGTGAACGGTCATACCTCAACCGAAACAGCACGTGGATGATTTCAAAATTTCGGTAAAATTACAGTCCCAGAGGTATCACCGAAAAAAGTATGAATGTAGGACATTTTTTTGGGTAATAGAGTCCATTGGAAGATGTAGTATTGTTTCATTGGAAAATGTTGTATTGCTGTGTCGTTATTTATGTGCAGCATTTTCACACTCCCTAGGATGACCCAACATGGTGGTCCAAGAAAAAAAACATTTTTCTGAGACACTAACCGACTCCTTTCTTTTTAGTTTCAAAATATGACACACAGACGTAATACATTATTCTCACTGAAGGACTAATGGACATTCCAAATGCAAGGTTCTCAGTCCAGTACTGGTCAGTATAAAGTTGTATAACCCTCTCTTCTCATACCCTAATTTTGTTTTAAAAGCCTTGTAAAGTTCTTGTGAAGGGACTAAAGCAGGGGAAACGCTGGTTCATCATACCACCTAGCTTTGCACTTCTCATGATCTTCAATGTGTTAGACATCATGAGGCCTTTGAAGAAGTCGAATTGTAAGTTAAGTATTTTTATTCACTCTCACTTCCTCGACTGTATTGATTCAATGGAAAAATAATATTTTGCGTACAAATTTGAGTATTTATAACCCCTAGATAAAGGAGATTTTTTATAATGCCTAGGACGTGGGATAATATTACATTTTATATTCTTTTAGTGCAATTATTCAGAGTTGTTGTGAATGTAACCTCTTCCTTCCCAACACCACTATTATAACAGAAATCTGTAGAAGAAATATCTATATAATATCTACATAAGTGATATTTCTAACTTCCAACTATTGTTTCTCTGTTGTATTTTTGGTTATCTACTAGATAATTACATTAGTTTTTCAAATATGGCTCTTGGAAAATTTTGCTCAAAAAACCAAGGCCAAAAGTAAAGAAAATGCTAAAAGAACGAAGAAAATTGCTATTGTCCAGTTTTATCAAGTTTTAAACAGATTATGAGATATTACCCTTGTGGAATGCGTAATACAAGACTGAAAATGAATACCGTCTTCTTTAAATTTAAACCATAAACAGTAATAATTATTCGACAAGATACAAAGAACTTGCCAAAGATGCTATGTGGCAAACTGTTAACGACAATTCGTTACCCACTGAAACAATAAAACTATTAACTAAGTTTAAAACTGTAAAGGCTGACTTCATTCATAAAACGGCAGAACCTTCTTAATTGATATTTTTATATTTCTCTCATTCCCTAGAATTTATTTCAATTTATGATCAATATCTCCAAAGCTATTGGAGATTATGTGTGCAAATTTCACAGGATTACTGAACACATCATAGAGTATGTACACACACCAAAACGGAGGGTTTTCAACAATGTTAGGAGAAAACTTTTTTTTGCCAAAATTGTACCAATATTTTGAAATTACCCACGTCTTATGTGGTTTTTGATTTGCGTTCATTAGAGATACCCTAACCTCAATCATCTGGAAAGTTAACCTCTAATAGCTAATTTTCACTATTGGGTAATGAATGGAACTGTCACACTCCTCCACCATATTGCTATCTAAGTAGACAAAGTGAGTCTAGTACATTCTACATAAAGATTATCTACTGTTGGATTATCGGGCGAACCTCCATACTATGTCAGCAGGCGTTAGATTAAGAAGTAGTTGAAACATCCATGACAATATCAAATGTAAATAACACTTATTAAGCTCATACCATTTCGAGCTTTTATATTCTCTTCTAATTCATAGGTATAAATTACCACATCTTGAAAGATTTACCATGTTCTGGATCAACTATGATTTCCAAATCATCCACATCAGTTTGAATGCTGGAGTCTTTCTGGAATATCATAGGACACTGCGCAACGGAGTCAGTGTAGACAATGTGCTGTAAACAACAACATTGGTTAAGGTAAAAATATACTGAATAACATTAAGTGTTTATTTTTCTTGAAGTCTTGGTGCCACTCAACTAGAGAGATTTCTTTTGGATCCTAAAGAACAGAAGAAACCCTCAAGAGCCCAACAACCCCTTTAACATGTATCAACATGTATTGACACATCGTCTTCCTTCCCTAACATTTCCAACATTAATGTTATTACCATTTGTGAATTAGTACTTTTTACTTCCTTGAAAAATCATGAAAAGAGTCATTTTCTTATCCTCATCTATGGTCCAAGAACATACCTCTCTATGCTTGTACTTCTCCAATTTTCCATCCAGTTCCTTGATCAAGTGTTCGGCATGTTGCAGTTTTTCAGTCAAATCAAGCTTTTCGTTATTCTGCAAAGTGAGATTATGATTGCGATTTCGTTTATTACCATAATTTCATGTGATAAAATGTATGAGCGTAAAAGCGAGTAATATGCAAAATTTTGCTTTCCAAAATTTTAACAATTTTTGAAAAAATTGTGCATTTTCAAATTTTATTATTTAAAAAAAAATTGTACCTGTATAGGTTTTTTTCTTCGTTTATTTATTGGCTTTGGGAACCCCTTTCAGCCGTTATAAGTTTTTTTATTACATAAGTAAGTTCACTTGTTGTAAACAAAGAAGTTCCATACTTCAAAAGAAATTCATTATTTCGAAATAAATTTAATACTTCAAGATAACGAATAACGGTAATAAGATATAAAATGAAAAGTCAATGTTTGATAGGAAGTCGTGAATGCCTGAATTTAGTTCCAGATTTTCTAGCGCAAGGAGGGTACCTAAATTGAAAGAAGATGGTGTTTCCTTTGGGATAGATGTGAGGAGGTTCCTTCTCTCTACTTCGTAGCGCGGACAATCCAGGATTACGTGCGACATCGTTTCTTCTTCTCCCACGCAATGCGGCAATCGGATGAGGTTTGTGGGTTGTACATATGTATGCGGGATTTTGTTTTTCCGTGACCCGTTCTTAACTGTTATTCCGGTAAAAGCTCTTGGGTTTTGAGTCTGCGACTCCGAGGAACCAAGGTCGTTTCCTAAAGACCGGAAATAGGTTTTGTACCCATTTACCCGATACAAATTCTACACAGATGTCCACTTTTCGAACATTTTCCGGGCGATGTATTTTCTTAGTTCAGTCAGTAGGAAATCTGGTGACGGTGATGGTATTGGTCTTGTAGCTGCTCGTTTGGAGATGCCGTCGACGATGTAATTTCCTCTTGCCACTGTGGTCTTTTATCCAACAGAATACCACCCTGTTTCCATTAGATCAAGGTGTGTGTCTCAAGTTTGTTTAGGACGCTTTGGGATTCACTCAATATTACCACTGTTGCATCTTCCACCCCAATCTCAATAGCATGTTTTAAACCGTAGGATATGGCTGCAGATTCGGCTGTATAGATTTTTGCTCTACTCCACAAACGAAACTGGCCGCATTGATGGTGTGTTTCATCATAAGCGCATCCAACGTATACATGTAAATACCCTCCGGCCATCAACTACGAAGGGTTTACTGGTTGACTGCAGTCAAATGAATTATTGGGATGGGATATTAGAAAGTAACATATGGTAGTTGGAATTGTATTGGGCTTGTCGTGCACGCAATCGAATTAAGCTTGTTGGATACGCTGGTGAAACTATCACACGGCAGAGGAGATAGTACAGTCCAGTACAGTGCAGTCAGATTTTGGGTGGCTAGAGTTCGAATTTTACTGAACATGTCGAGGTCTTTCCAGTACGTTCTGACTAAAAACCTATCTGCTATCATTGTGGGCCGCGTGTGTGGGGGTAACTCGCCTGCCTCAGCCATTTAAGGGTGTTCAGCACATGGCGCCGATGACGGTTCTCAAGGCTTTATTCTGAGCTCTCAGAACAAAATCGTCATATGAGAAGTCCAACTGAATCAGATTGTCTAGCTTACTCTGTAGGAAGCTGTCAAATCCCTCCCAATCCGCTTTCTATTAATTCCACTTACGTGAAGGAGTAAATTGCCCAAGTTCCTCCTAATGGTCCATGGTAATCAAGCATTTCCAGTGATTTGAACCCAAGGAATCGTCAAGGGTCGTCCAAGTGAAGCGGTAAGCCCAATTGAACTGACAAATGTTACATCAACCGCTGATATGGTGCGCTGTCTGGCCAAGGTATCAAGGTAGGTGACCCATCGTTGAGTTATACTAAGTCACATTTTCCAACCGCCCCAATCAGATTGAGGTTTTTCCAACTGGTGAATGAGCAACCAATTGCTATGTGATGACAATTGAAGTCTCCTGTTACTAAAGCAGGTGGTAGGATAGACTTCCACTGAGTTTCCGTTATTCGATTCGTTGGTTCATTATAAATAGAGACAACTGTGAATGTAATCAGGGGTGATAAGTTGATTTATGCAGCTACCATGAAGACACTGCTTAAACGATTTGATATAGACACCGGTTCACTGTTTAGACCTGATTTTATAAGGAGGGCTGCTCCAGCTCTCACATCTCTCCTATCCATTCGGATTATATCATATCCACCTATTGAGTAATTCCTGGACGGATGAAACCATGTCTCCGATACAGCCACTACCGAGACTGGGTTATTTATCAAAAAGTTTACAAGACTGGGTTTGTTTTGTACCAATGATCGAGCATTCCATTGCAGAATTCTGAGATTGTAATTATTATGTGCAGTTGTCATTTTTATTAAGTCTGGATGATGGGATCAGTGGATTAATTACTGTTTTCTTTGTGTATACGAATGTGATCCTTGCTGGTTTATCATCTGAAGCAAAATAGTAGATATATTCTGAAGGACTGATTCGCTGTCGTATGTAGTTCTTGATGCTGTTGCCTCATCAAGGAGACGGGCAATGCTAGAAACTGTTTGCTGAACTAGTTGAGTAGTATCGTTAGAACTGTCTATTGGTTGGCAGCGGTTGGGCTGGTCATCTTAGGACGCTGACGTTGGGGTTGTGCCTGGACTGGGGTGCAATACTAGCATTGTAGATTTGGCTTTCTGTGAACTAATCTTTGGTGTCAGAGGATTTAGACGTTTTTTTCTGGTCGTCTACAACGTTGAACGCGATGTGGTGGACTATAGGACTTTCTTTGTGCATTGGGAGTTGAGATCTCGGGGAATGTCTCTAGTTCGTTCTCAATGTCAGAACGAAAAAGAGACTGGAAGCTGTTCTTAACCAACGTTTAGCACAATTTCTCATGTTTTTTTGCCTCTCTAAGAATACTGGGCACTTTCTACTATCTGCTCATGATTTTGCTCTTTATAGTTCATGCATGTGTTTGCAGATCTTTCAGGAGAAGTACAAGAGGAGCTTTCATGCTTTCCTCTACAACGTAGACAACGGAGGACCATCTCAGCACTGGTATTTTATGTGGCCGACTCGAAAGCATGATGAAGAAATACAAACTGGCTGTATGTAAACGTTACACACATCAGCAAACGCACCATAATTGGACAAAAAAATCAGGAGTGATTGCCCGTTAAATGCTATAAAACAGGTCGATAGTTTGATCCTGAATTTTGTGCCATCTTGATTTGACACCAATTTGGATAGGCGTCTATTCTAATTACGGGTACAGATGGCACAATCTCCTTCAGGATTTCACTATCGTCAAGAGGAGGATGGATGTTCCTAACCACACCAGTTTTATATATGTATCAGTGAATCTGGTACGTACGCGAAATAGTTTCTATCTGAAAAACCTTTAAATTCTAGGAGCGCATTCGCAGTGGCTCCAGAAGTTGTTTATATTTTTTGGCAATTTCTGCCGACTGCGCTTATATTTATTATAGATCGCTTGTTCACGTTTGCACTACCAAAGATCCACCTCCCAAAAGTCATGGGGTGAGTTCTTCCAATTTGTCCATTTTTCGCTTCTTCAAAGATAAAATAAGGTCCTTATAAACGGTTTTTTAGGGCTCGTTGTAAGAACTCTGGTGTTGATTGACTGCTATCACTGTTGGAGGGAATACGCAATCCAGTGGTTGAAGAGGAATTCGTATTATTGGGTTGATTGTTTATTGTTGGGTTAGTTACATTCGTGGGAAGAGGAGGCCCTCATCTGGGTTCAACACCCATTCAGTGGGTGATGAGGTACAGGTTACAGTCTAACATAGTTATAAGACTACAAAAGGCGATTGAATCAGCGATATGAATGATGGTTAGATAAGAATTTATCTGAATAATGTTTCAATCGGGTCTGTCGGAAACCAGCAAACTGCACGTCTACACTCGACGAAAGCGCGACTAATACTGCTGTATAGGTTAATTGTTTCAGAATAAGGTAACCTTACGGATCAATGGACTATTTATTAGATAACCATTTTTTCCTTTTGGGCAACATTGTCAAGCTCTGTAGAATGCATTGTTAACAAAAATAAGCTTCAATTAGGTGAATTTCATTTACAACGTATTAGATACAATGGATAAATAGAAATTAAAAGAATATTAAATTATAAAAATAACCACACATGAATGAGTTGTACTTTTAACTTACCAATTTGACGATGGAGTGATTCATTTCTGTGCTAAGTTCAGTTAATTGAGATTTCAGACTAGCATTTTGCTCGATTGCGCGAGACGCTGCGATTCTGTCACTTTCCATAGCCGCTTGAAGGAGTTTCGCATCAGGGATTTCCAGCTGCTCTAGTGCAAGTTCAGCTTCCTGAAGTTTGGCGAACGTAGTAGCCAATTTGAGCTCCAAATCATCGTGGCTTTTTGTCTGTAATGTGAGGAAAATTGAATGATTTTGCAACTAGATATAGTTAATTTGTCTCAACCAGAATAAATTATGAGAACCATGTTAGACGCGTTCCATCATTGGTTGGACAGGGGCTAAACCAGAAATCGAGTACCCGAAAGAAGAAAATTGTTTCATTTTGTAACATTGTATGCGTAAGTGTGTAGGAACAGTACTGATAAGTGTCTTAAGGACTTTAAAAACTAGTGGCCCTGGGAAGCCGAAAAAATTTTGATGATAGATGCTAAATCATAAGAATTAACGTGATTTCTTACAAAATAGTACTTACCTTTTCTTCCAGTTCCTTTTTAGTTTCTTCAATAGTCTTCAGAGCTGCAGTTAGCTGTTCGTTCAATTGAACATTTGATTGACTCAATGAGGGACCAGCTTGCCGTTCTTTAGCCATCTGTTTTTCCATGTCTTGCAGCTGCTTCATAAGAGACTCTTTGTGTCTTATAAGTTCGTTTTTCTCCATCACACAAGTCTGGAGCTGCAAAGTTTATTATTAGGTTAGAGGACTGAGATGATGATAAAACCACTAATTGCAGTCAAGACATTAAAAACTCGAATTAGGTAGCTTCGTAGCAATATTATAAAAATATAGCTATCAGAACCACATTCAACAACAACTGTTTCCAAAGTATCATACAACAATAATAATAATAATAGTAAATAACCTGGTTGTTAATTTGTTGCAACTGATCATTCAACGTTTCAATGTAATCCTTATACTGAGAAGTATTTTCAGCAACTTCTTTTCTCATTCGAGCCACTTCCTCTTTCAGTTTGTCGCATTCACCTTCATGATTGTTGGATGATTGGAGGGACTCTTCAAAATTACCTCCATACTGTGACATTAAAGAGAAGTTAAAAGCGAAGTAGTTATTCTGATATCTTTACAGTAACATCCAACGATTCGATTGAATAGTAATCTACCTGTATTATCCAAGAAGGAGGGACAAAAAACAGTAGTTTCTCCAACTCATAGATATCAACTCATACTTTGTGTCATTGAACTACTGGTGGGGGCAGAAAATAATGTTAATTAAGTTCAAAGGTAGAGGTCAAAGGTTTTAGAAAGACCTTTGAGTTACCTTTGAGAGAGACCTTTGAGTTCCATCCTTCAAGTTATTTTGGTACAAATTCATGCTGTCTAAGGACTGCTTAGCATGTGGTATGTAATGCATATAGTTCTTGTTTTAAAGAAGCAGAGTCCAGAGAACCAAGTCTGCCACTAATAAGTGGAGGAATGTGGCAGATCCACTAAAACCTTAACTGTGCACTAATGTGCAACAATCAGGAGTTCGCTTCCTATGGCTACCCAACGTAGACAAATCCCGAATAACTGCATACTAAGGAATCGAGGATAAATATCTGCGTACGTTCTTATTTCTGAAGGAAACTGCCCCAATCCTCCACTCCACATAGATCCCTACCGAAAAGAATGGGTGATCTAAGTGAAATCTTTGGTTATCCAATAAACGATACAGCTAAGGAACGTCTCTTGTCACAAAATTGAATTTTAGACAGCTAGCAATAATTTCAAATTCTAATTCTATATTCCGTAAAATGAGTCAAAGGTCTCCATTTTTGTTGTTTGACTACATTTGATTGTTTATTACTTTTAGTGAATACTGCTTAAGGCTAGCAGGATGCAACAGAGAGTAGGTGAAAAGCAATGTCATCTGGAAAAATCGTATTTTACCTCAATTCGTAGAACGAGAATAATTGAAAAAGGAGGCAACCGTTGAAGAAATTGCCCAAGCGAGGAGAACGTGATAAATAATAAGTGATTATTAAACTAATTTCGAGTACTTACTTGCGCTATTTTCATTTCTGCTAAAGATAACTTTCTATTTGCTACATCTAATTCCTTTTTGAGAACTTGGCCCACCTCATTGTTTTCTTCAATGATTCTCTTAAGTTCTTGGATTTCTTCATGATTCAATTCGATATCTTTCCTACAGAACATTCACAACCAACTATACTTGAGAGAATAGGAAATTTTACAGGAAATCAATTATTACATGATGTAATTTGGACTTGAACCATCCAGAAATGAGCGCCGGTGAAAAGCACAAATGAAAAAAACGAATAGTTGGTTAATACTAACAAGCTCAGTTTTTAAGAGCGAATTTGAGAGTTTCAAGAAGTTCAATGAAGGTACTGTTCACTGACACGTGAGTTCAGTTTAAGACTAAACCCATGTTTTTGGAGGATTTTCAGAAAATTAAATCATTGAAATTTTCATTATAACAAACGTGCGAATATACAGGGTGTATGAAATAAGGTGCTGTATGTGAGTTACAGCCGTTTTGTTGGAACAAGGTCGAGAACACGAAAACAATCTTAGAAGTGAAATAACTCAAAAACTAAGTGAGATAAAAAAAATTGCTAAGAGGCACTGTTACGTAGAAAGGATGTCTGAAATTGAACTTCCTGTTTCCGCCGTAATATTGTCAACTGTATTTAGAAAAATAAGGTGAATTGTATGTCTTCATACAAATATAAAAAGAATAAAAGAAATTAGGAGCTCCTATAGCAAAATATACCTACTAGTGCTATTACTCTGTGCCGAATTATTTGTCTTAGTACAATCTCTTGTGCCAACTAAAATTTATCTAAAATATAAAAAATGGAAATCGAAATTTCTGAGCCGTTTGGTGTGAAGAAGAGGATGGGGGCGAAGAAGTGGGTACAACTTCGCTGAGGTTGCCGAATAAATTATGCCGGAATCAGATGGATGACAAAAGGGTCCCGATAGACAGCAGATCGATGTTTGATGCTTGTAGATTATAGGATTCCTTTTCTTCGTCGGAAATCCAGTTTTCCTACCAAAAGGCCTCACGAGGAGGGGAAGGCGCTCCTCCAGAAAAAGCGAGGTGTGGAAAGCCCAAGGAAGCCTTTTCAAAGGAAAAGATGAAAACTGGGTGTGTTGGTGAATCCTCATCGAGAGTACGCTGCAGACTGGCCAGAGTGGTAGTAGATTTTGAGGGGGGAGCGTGAAAGGAACTTGATCTTGTACCGGACTTGGACGTTCAGGGATTAATTAAACAAACATAAACAACATAAACTGAATTTGTGGAGCGGAAACAGGCACTTTTTGTTGGAAATTGGTTATAATGAAGTACTGCGCACTTTATATGGTACACCCTGTATAAGTACTCAGAAACATACAAGTGTAATGTAATGTAATGTAATGGGTTTTCAAAGCATTCATTTTTCAAATCTGAATATATGGGGATATATGTCTACCTGAAAGTGAAAAGAACAAAAAAGACAGTAGTGCTGATGTAGTTCATCCAGAACCCTACCGTCCAAGTAGTTAAATCATATACCTTCAAGCCAAGATCTTCTTCATACATGTAGACACGTCATAAGAAAGATCACTATCGAAATTTGACAAGAGGGTGGAAATATTATCAGTAAACACTCACCTGTACTGATCAACCAGTGTGTTGGCTTCATTCAAGCTATGTTCCAGCTTTTTAAGAATCGAATTATGCTGTTGTCTTGCTTCAGTGCTTTCTCTTGCTTCAGACTGTAATCGTGCCACTTCGCTTTTAAGCGCTTTCATCTTCACAGAATATTCCACACACTTTTCTGAAATTTTCCATAAAACGATCCATTAACATACGTGAATACAGGTAATTGGGAGTGTCAACTGAGGACTGGTTGTGAGCGGACTTGTTTTGTTTTGCTCCGCAGTGAATCAACGAAATTAGTGGTTTCAACTGAGTCAATTAATACAAATTTTGGAACGGTGTTCAGTAACTGGATATTACAGGTCATAGTTCGTTTTCGAGTCGATCCGTAATTGCTTTGCTGTCTATTTGAGCTAATTTGCCGTCGATAAGTGATCTCGTGGGTTTATATAAATCTTATCTCGGAAGATTGCTTATCTTGCGTCCTGGACGCTTGTCGGACCCTTCCACTAGGTGGGGCAGCTCAGTAGAGACTTGGACCACCCCCTCTCTGCGATTTCGGTAAGTCCCTTCCTCGTCTCTCCTTTTCTGAGTCTATTGCGGCCCGCTTGCCTTCCGCAGTGTCACCGAACGTGTTCTGAACAGCGTGACGTTGTCGGAGCGTAAAACTAAGCGCTGCGATATATTGCGGTGGACTTAATGCAGCAAAGCTTAGACAACTTTGTTACACGGAAAGATAGTGGTAATAACGTACCAGTGGGAGATCAAACACCTAAAAGGGCTCGAAGTTCTCCGGATATTTCTGAGACGGGTTGTAAAAAGAGAATAATAATGGGGAACGGGAAAGAGGATAATAGTAAACTTCTCTCGGACTTTGAGAAAATTATGGATAGGAAGATGGGAAATTTACCCACAAAGGATGATTTTCGGGAGCTCCTAAGCGAAGTGAAAAATGAAATGATGAGCCTTCGAAAGGAGAATGAGTTGCTACGTGGGGCAATTGAGAGTATGAGGGTGGATGGAGCTAGAAGGGACCAACGTCTGGATTTTATGGAGGCTCAGTGGAGAAAAAATAACTTGATACTTCGTGGACTAAATTGCGCCCCAAAGGATGACTTGTATGCGGTGGTCGGAAGATTTTTTGCCCAAGTGTTGGGCATGGAGGAGAACATGCAGTTTGCTTCAGTGCAACGTCTTGGACCTCGGGCATCAAAAAACGGAATTTTAATGGTAGCCCTTGTTAGTTCTAGAGATAAATGGAAGGTAATACAGAAGTCTACCGTACTAAAGGGCACTGGTTACAGCATTTCTCAGGATTTCCCATACCACGTACGAATTAGACGAAACAAGTTGCTTCGAATAAGATCCGAGATAAGGAAACAGAAACCAAATCTAGAACATTTCTTACGCACGGATAAGCTGATAATTGGAGGAAATACATTTGCTTGGCATGATTCTTTGGGTCTGGTATTGGAGGGATCTGGCAATATCCTTAACCCAGTGGCGGTCGTGGAAGGAGTGAATCTCGCGGAGGTGATTAAGAAGCTACTTGCTGAGGGGGATCAGTCTGAGGGCGCCGGGGAGTCAAATGAATGAAGAATAACCGTCTGTCGGGAACATAAAGCAGTGAAGAACAATTTTAATTTAAGTTTTCTAGTTTATAATGTTGCAGGTCTTAGTAACAAAAGGAATGATGTATTTTTTTCTAATTTTTTAAGAAGTTATAATGTTTTTATATTTTTAGAAACTCATGTTATGGAACAGGGAATACAGCTGTACGAAAATATGTTCGCAGACTATGATGTTAAGTGGATAATGGCGAATAAGGCATCTAACTTTGGTAGGGCAAGCGGAGGGGTAGTGATGGGAATTAAGAAGGGTCTCGAGAGTGTAAATTTTGTGAGGATTGGTGGGCTGGATTTAATAGCTGTCCGCAGTGCGGGCTGTGTCTTGCATCTTGTACCAATTTATTTAAACTGCAACCATTGGGAGAAGGACTTTAGTGAAATTAGTGACTTCATTACCGACCACATGGAGATGAATTTAGTTTTAGCTGGTGATTGGAACGTTCGAGTAGCCGCTGAACAGGATCTTAGTGACTTGGATGGTGCAGATTTGGGCTGTTTCAATCGTTCACGTTCATCGAGGGATTCGGTTTTGAATACCAGGGGCTCCAAGTTTCTTGATTTCTGTGCTGATAACGGTCTTGTGATTTTAAATGGTCGTTCAAAAAGTGATTCATCTGGCAGTTTTACATTTGTTTCGCGCCAGGGTGCGTCTGTTAATGATCTAGTGTGTGTGGCACTGTCTGCATTGTCTTGCATCGTAGATTTTGAGGTTAAAAGCGAAACCTTCTCTGATCATATGCTGATTGTGTTCGATGTTAAGTCAGTCGCTGCTGCGGACAGCAGCGCTCCCCTACTTCCGAGACTGCGGTGGCTTCCAGAACAGGCACAAATATACACCCAGGGACTAAGGGAACTGGCCAGTGATCTTGCTGACTTCAATGACCTGGATGGTGTTACCAGCAAAATAGTTGATGGGATCAGGGCATTGTCAGCACAGCGTCAAGGCGGCACTTTGGTGAAGAAGCAGCTGTGGTTTGATTGGGAGTGCGAGAAGTCAAGAAGAAGATTGATGAAGCTTTTAGGTCTATGGAGGAAAACTGATTCAGACGAAGTGAGAAGTAAATACGTCGATGAAAGCGGACGGTACAAAAGGCTGATTCAAGATAAGGCGGCAGAATTTTATAAAAGCCTGGCTGGCAGGTTCAGAGAGGTTCACGATAGTAGGCAGTTTTGGGATCTAGTTAAGTCCCTCAGGAGACATGACGGGCTTAGGCGGGCGGTGATCCCGTCTAATAAATGGGTGGAACATTTTGGAACGCTGCTTAACCCAGTCATCGTTAGTGATCCTATTCTCTTCGCTGAGCCCTATATCTGCTCTCCAATCCTCGACGAACCTTTTTCGCTGAAGGAGCTGCAGGCTGTACTCGATTCCTCCAAGGACAACAAAGCTCCTGGAAGCGATGGTATTCCATTTGAATTTTATAAAAACTCGTGCAAGGAATTCCAGGAAAAGCTTTTGACTTTGTTCAACAGTATTCTTGAAAGTGGTACCATTCCTGCGATGTTCAAGGAATCTCTGATATTTCCGTTGTTCAAAAAGGGAGACCCAGCAAATGTTTCAAATTACAGGGGACTTTCTTTCATCAATTGCCTAGGTAAGCTTCTGACAGGATTGCTTTCGTGCCGTCTGACGTCGTTTCTGGAGGTGTATGATCTACTGACAGAATTTCAATCAGGGTTTCACCGAGGCTATTCCACGACAGATTCAATCTTCGCTCTGACTGGTATTGTGAACTTGAAACTGAAGCAACCCGGCGGCAAAGTTTATGGATTTTTTGTAGACTTGAAGTCGGCATTTGATACGGTTAACCGTGGACATTTGTTCTACAAGCTGTTTGCTCTGGGAGTTTCCAGCAAGTTCATAGCAATTCTGAGGAGCCTCTATTCAGGAGTATCAGCTGCAGTGTGGACAGAGGCTGGTAGAACAGAGTTCTTTGATGTGAAGTGTGGAGTGAAGCAGGGCTGCCCTCTTTCTCCTACCTTATTCTCTGTTTTTCTGAACGACTTGGTTGAAGAGCTGCAACATGGTATAGAAGTTGGTGGTCTTATGATAAAAGTGCTTATGTACGCAGATGATTTGGTCGTGATAGCAGAGAACCCCAGCGAGCTGCAGACGAATATTGATGTGTTGGAGAGTTACTGCTGTAAGTGGGGACTTCAGGTTAATCTTCCAAAGTCCAAGGTAATGGTTTTCCAGAATGGTGGGAGAAGAAGGGCGACCGAACAGTGGAACTTTGGTGGTGAATCAATTGAGATCGTTAGTAGTTACCAGTATTTGGGAGTGGATCTCACCCCTCGCCTTTCCTTCACCAAGCACGTACAGCGAAAGGCTCAATCTGCCAAGTTTGCCCTTAATAATGTTTGGGGAAGATTATTTGCCAATCCTGTTGTTCCACTAAAGGCAAAATCGGAGGTGTTTAACGCTACAATCCAGGCTATCCTGTGCTATGCTTCACCATGCTGGGGTTTTCAGGAGTATTCAAAGGCTGAGGGAGTGCAGCTGATGTATGTAAGAAAGCTGTTCCGTTTACCGGGGTTTTCCCCCAATTACATTCTACATCTGGAGACAGGGGTGGACACAATATCAGCTTATACTCTTGAGGCCCATCTAAAATACATAAAGAAAAAGCTCATCTCCCAGACACACGTCTTCCTAAAATAATTGCGATGGAAGTTATGAGAAGCAAGGTTTCATGGGCTGGACATCTTGGCCGCCTTGCCGTTGGATTGGGTGTGGATGGATTGGATTCTCTGTCCTTTGAATCCATTCAGGTTCAAGCAGCTGAAATCCTTGAAAAGTTTAAGGAGCAAAAGAAGCAGGGGTTTTGGCAGAGGGCCATGAATTCGGAGAGGTTTACGCTCTATAGGGAGCTTGACCCTCACTGCAAGGCTGCGAGTTTGGTTGGTGAGCAGGTACTTGATATTTTCTCGGCGAGGTGGATCTTCAAGCTGAAGGGAGAACTGCTACACCTCAATGCAAAGCCATATGCCACTGACCAGAATGAGGAGTGTGCACTGTGCAACTTTCATGAGAGGGAAGTTGTGTACCACTTTCTCTGTACTTGCCCAGTACTCACGGAGTTTAGAGTTGGCATTTTTGGTAAGCCCGAGCTGTCTCGGAATGAGGCTGTGGCGTTGCTGGATGGTAGTGGATGGCCTCAACTGGTTGCCTTCTGCAAAATAGCCTGGCGATATCGCACTGAATTGGTTCAAGAGTTTAATTTTTGATTTATTTTTATTGTATTTTGTTTTTCATAGTAGTTTCTTTTTTTTTTGTTTCACTGGTTGAAACAAACAGACAGACGGTTTGAAAAACCATGTCGGTATTGTTTATTTGTAATGTACAAAGAATCTTTTACTTTGATTTATTTTATCAATAAACTTTTTTCTTCTTCTTCTTCTACAGGTAATTGGCCTCTTCCGTTTTAGCATGGAACATGCTTTACCCTTGGACTAGCCACGAAGTGGTGGTGGGACAGACTCCAAGCGCCTGGTTTTTAATGTATATTCAAGTTATTTTCTTATACAACATGTTTCGCTGCCAGACATCATCAGAATCTGATGTGTATTCACTAAAATAGAATATAGGATCATCTGTATCACTGCTTTACCTAAGTTGAAATTGTGTCACCTACTCCGTTGTGACAGTCTATTCAGTTCACAGTTTGCAAACTAAGTCACTCACGACGAAGTTGTGGAAACCCATTTCAATTAAAACGGAGTGTTATTGAACCAAAGCCGAACTGGCGTGTTAACTATCTTCTATATGTATGATGAAAAAGTCTGAGCAAGTGTCTTGATGAAAACTATAATATGGTAAAAATCTGACTGATACAGAACAAGAAATAAGTAGAAAGAATTAATAAAATGGAACTCCACTCAGAAAACTACGTGGCTCTAAATCATATGTTTTGCACAAAGTATGCATGGAGGCTCGTTCAGTTCAACTACCTACTTCACGAAAAGAAGCAGTGTTGACAGCGGCGTTACTCATGTTCTGGTCAGGAGAGTTGGCGTGTTGAGCAGCAGTTGGCTGATAGTCTTGATTGGAGATTTCAAGTCGGATTATCTTTTCAATGGATCTGGAGAGACTTCCTGCAGGAGTTTTCGCTTTGACCAATCTTATTTCACCATCCCACCCACTTTTAGAGGCCCACGAAAGTTGTACCAAAAGTTTGGGAGAAAGAGATGTTGGACACGTGAACCCTATAGGATCATAAACCTTCTGAGCATATGACAGAATACACCTACGAGCGACACTTTCTAGCTTCTGGTGTCTCGAATCCCAGTTATTGGAATTGATCATCAAAGTGTCCTCTTTTCTATTCCAATTCAGACCCAATAAAGATGTCCAAGAAGATGAAGGGAGAGAGGAGTCAGAAAACTCCCACCCACGAAGGTCAAACATACCATTGGCCATAATAGCGGTAGATTCGCGAATGAAAAGATCTCAAACTTGTGAACAGTCGACTGAAACCATGCAGTTATCAACGTAGAACGATTTCATAAGGAGGTCGATGGCAAATCTGGAAGACCTGCTCTCATTTTCATCACATTGCAGGCGTGCTAGCTGGATGTGATGATCTATGGTAGCACCTAGTTGAAATGGACTACATGTGATGCCGAAAACAACTCGTGTCTGCCTCATTATTGTCGGATCACCATTCTCGTCTATCCACAAAAACCGAAAAAAATCACGTTCATCCTCAGTTGTGCTCATTTGTAGAAATGCTCTTCGAATGTCAGCTACAACTCCAATTCTACGTAACCTGAATCTCAGCAACAGAGGTGGTATCAGCTCGATTAGGTTTACACCTTTATCTAAACATTCGTTCAAAGAGGGGCAACCTTTTTCTTTTGCGGAAGCATCGAAAACTGGGCGAATCTCAGTCGTGCTCTCTGCCTTAAAGACAGGCCTGTGAGGAAAACAATGGCCCTTATCCCAATCATCACTCGAAACTTTCTCTATAATACCCTCTTTTTGCCAGTCTTCAAAAACTTCATTGTATGCTTCAAGTTTGTCACCTAATTTCAATTTTCTCACAATAGACTCTAACCTTCGTTTAGCAGGAAAAATATTTCTGGGGAGGGGAGGGTGCTCTCTAAGCCAAGGCATTCTGACTTCGTAACGACCATCCAAATTTACTCTAACAGTTTGGGGAAATTGATCTAGAATGACTGCTTTCTTTTCTTCTTTCGAAAGTCGAACTTCTGGATCTTCAATACCTAAGACGTCAAGTTCCCTAAGTGAGCTGATAGAATCCAATGACAGCATAGATGTTACAACCTTGAAAGTTTCTTCAGATTCGCGTTCGGTTTTGCCCATTAGTGTCCAACCCAAGAGAGTTTCAATTGCTAATAGACCACATTTTAAATTTTGCATTTTTCCAGTAAATAGTTTTCCCGCAATGTCCGAACCAATGAGGATATAAATATCACCCTCGCTGACGTCATTAACAATTATGCCCAGTTCTTGCAGCTCTTTAAACCACTTTCCTCGTCTAGCAGATGGTATGTTGCTGCAGATCGTATCTTGGTCCATGACAGAAAGATTGCAACAGAAAGAGCCATCAAGACTTTCTAGAAGAATGGTATCAATTATGAGTTTACAGTTTAGATTGGGACCCTCCAAGTAATGCGTGAGCAACTGACACAGAACTTTTAGGTTCAAAACCAAGACGATCTGCTAAGTGTTTGCGAATATAGGAACGTTGTGAACCTGTATCAATTAACGCACGTACGATCGTTTCAGGGGGGCCTTTCAACTTTACACCAAGTGTTAATAATAGTACATCATCACTTTAATTCATGTTTGACATTGATTGGGAGGACGAACTTTGGAATGATAAATCATTGGAGGTTGGAGAATCAGGAAAAGTTTTTTTACACATTAAAGGCACATGTCTACCCTTGCATATTATACATTTTAAAAAAGTACGACATTGTGGTGCAAAATGATTGGGCTTTAGACATGCTATGCATCGCTTGGCTTTGAAGAGAACATCTTTTCGTTGTTCAAGGCTCAGCTCCCGAACTTTGAAACAGCTTTCACTGTGATGTGTGCCATTACAAAAGATGCATTTCACCTTAGATTCGGGATTAACATTCAAAAGATCGGTTACAGTCGATTTATTGGGATTGTGGAAAGTTTCTTGGGGTGTCTTATCCTTTGACTTTGTTCTTTCAGCCAAACCAAACCTCTCTACAGCCATGCGAATTTTCTCCTCACTCTCAACCTCATTCTTGAGAAACTTCATAAGGCTCTCCAACATCCGCCGGTTCAAATCGTCTGCTGCTGTAGCGCTGGAGTCCCTACTAAAGCTGCGCTGCCACACCCTCAAATTTCTTCCGACAGGCACGATTCTATTAGAGGAAGCAGAATTGCGGCATTAGTTTCCGATGTGACACCAAGTGTTGATAAGGCTCGAAGCTGGGTTTCAAGTTTGTCGTATAGGTACGACATACCGACCTCTTTCTTATTGGCACTCAATAGCAACCCAATCAACTCCCTCACATAGACCCCAACTAAAAGTTCGTTAAGGCCAAACCTCTCCTTCAGGCTCTCGATCGCGTGGTTATAATTCTCGCCAGTGGGAGGATAGCTTTCCACAACCTCACGAGCTCAAGTGTCCGGAGTTGTAGACTGAACCAAATATTGAAGTTTATCGTCATCAGCTATTTCCGGATCGTCGTGGACTTTTCGAAATTGCCCCCAAAAGGACAGCCACTCTTTGGGGTCTCCACCAAATTTATTAAATTCAAGTTTGAGGAACTTAAATTTCTTTTTGGTGACTTGGGGTGTGATAGAGTCAACGCCTATCCTGTAGCTATGACAACTCCGAACGCTTCGAGCATCCTGATCGACTAGTAATGAATCATATTTTAAAATAATCGCTTTATACCTGTCTTGGTAGCTTTGAGCTACTTCCATTTCATTCATTACTTCATCCTCCACAGGCTCCTCCTCAGCTGAAACTAGGCTCTCGAAGACGGCTGCATCGAGGTCAGCAAGCTCCTGGCATCTCTCTTTTAAATTCTCTATCTTGACTCGGAAATAATCTTCCTGCCCGGGCTCAGGGTCGGAAATTTTATTCGCGAGTTTAGTGAAAAATCCGCGTACGTACTTACGACGGCTAACAATTTTATCCATTTTCTCACAGAAATATCACGGTCGCCACTAAATGTTATTGAACCAAAGCCGAACTGGCGTGTTAACTATCTTCTATATGTATGATGAAAAAGTCTGAGCAAGTTTCTTGATGAAAACTATAATATGGTAAAAATCTGACTGATACAGAACAAGAAATAAGTAGAATGAACTAATAAACTGGAACTCCACTCAGAAAACTACGTGGCTCTAAATCATATGTTTTGCACAAAGTATGCATGGAGGCTCGTTCAGTTCAACTACCTACTTCACGAAGTAAAATTTTTACACGGAGTAAAATAGATCGTTGTCTATGTTTCCACAAAAATAATTGTACTCATTATTTACACTACATTCTTTACATGAACAAGTTCATGTTTTTTTACTGATGATGACTGTTCAGATATATCTGAAATGGTTTTGGATCATAAAGAGTTTTTCGGTGTTTGGGTCACTACCTCTTGAAAACCACACTTGATTTGTACTCAAGGCCTGCAGCTAACGGGACCAATACTCGCCGCCATTACCTCATTGTGCATGAATCCCATCCATATGTGAAAATATTTAAAGCCTATAATGGACTCCAAATTCTCCAAGCAGCTTTGCGCTGTGGGTTTTTCCCAAGCTACCCTTTTTCTGGCAAATTGTCAGTCACCCGTAGCCTCCCCTCAAGCACCCTGGGGTTTCCCAGGGTAGTTGTAACCCCGTCCCTGATTGGTTTCTACCATCCCCCTCCCACTGCTCCCCGCGATTCCCCACTCTAAATTTTCTTCACTTCCCCTCCAAACAAAATTTTCCCGTTTTTTGGTTAACAGAGTCTGGAGTCAGGTCTCTCCTTCGTTTTAACGAGCTTGTACAGCTTTGCTAACTTGACTGACTTCATATCATAGTTAAAAGTGACTTCACTTTCCTAACTAAGTAGTGGCAAAGCAGCATATTTTGTGATATTGTCGGCTACCCGCAAAACCTCAACTTTGTCAGAAGCACCCTGAGGTTTTATTCAACAACACCTTTATTTATTTGATTGATTCACTATATCGACAAATACGAATTGAATGATATATTTCCAAACTCGTTCATTGAGCATGTACTCATTTGAAATACAGCCTCCACCAGATAACTGCACAACCGTTCATATCTTCCTTGGGTTCACCTTAACAATGACCTAACCGTTGGAATCAATTTAATTGTGTACTCATTATTTTGGTGGAAATATAGACAACGTTCTTTTTTACTCCGTTTTTTTACAATCCCCTTTGTAGTTTTACAAGACAAAGAAGTTTCTTCCGTAGAATCTAATAGATAAAACCTAAGATCAGGTACAAACTCCTGTTTTCTTTCTCTTGAAGTGGGTACCTAACCAGATTTCTCCAACTCACTGCCCTCATTTTTCAGATTGCCAAAAATCAGAATATCAAACAATCCTAATATTACTGCTTTGGCATGTAGATTTGGATAAGTGTGTATTTGTAGAGGCGTTAAACAAATAATTGTGTCACATCCGTTGCACACAAACAGCGTAAAGCACACCTGTAAAACTCCGTGCTGTGGAAGTGTCACTCGTCCCAAGAAAATCGTTCTCTACTCTATGGAAGAGTATATGGAGTTCTCAATATACCTCAGCATCAGCTGTCAACTTCTCCCTTCAATTTCCATCTATTTCAGTATTTAATCGATTTTGCCTACCAACAACACACAATAGTAAGGAATTGAGAGGTAGGTAGATGAATTTCTGCACCACAAGGAACTTGTTCGGTTCACAGACCTAGCAGAAACAAGACTACTTATAACTATAGTTGTTTTGAAAAATAATAGTAGGGATTATCTTTTTGTAGAACAGGCCCCTTCAACATTAACGTCACTTTGATAAATCTCAACAAAGCTTAGTTAGTTCAACAAGTCACTTTAAAAGGCGGGCTGAAGAGACAATTTGTCTACTTGATGGTTAGCACCTCACTACTTGCCCTAGGAAGACAGTAGAAGCTGTCGTCACCTGTCAGTGCCAACAACTTCCTATTTTCTTGTTTTACCACGATTTTTAGTAGGCAATGATTTGCTTTACAGAATACAACCAAACCTCAGAACTAATTTTTTCCAAGTAGGTAGTAGGTACATAGCTCTTCTAAGCAGATGTACTGTTTGTAGAGGTTTTCTTCGTCTGGCAGCCACAAAGAACCAGTAGCAGAAAGAAACGCCATTGAATTATTCAGATTTTTCATAAATTTTGTTAACCCCCAAGAAAAGGAGAGGAAACCATTATGCCCGCTAATATAAATGTGAGAATGTTTCGTCTGGTATTTGTATGATGAGGAACTTGAAATAAATATTATCCTTACCTGCATTTCGTTTACACTCTTCGGTAACTAATGCTAATTCCCGTTGTAATTCTGATTTTTCTGAAACCAGAATCTCAATTGTTCTCAGCTGGATATTAGAGTTTTCTTCGTGTGGTGAGTGGTCCTTTGATAACTGATCAACCATTTGATGTAATCTGATGACTTCCTTTTCCAAAAATTTGACGTTTTCTTTCTTGAACCCAAAACAACATTGTTGAACATGCTCAGTCAAATTTAAAAATTATTCAAAAATTCAAATAAAATTGTTTAACATATCATCATAGTTAGAGTGTGATGCAAGAAAAACAATAGTTGGTTGAAATTTATCCTACTGACTGTAGGTATAGGCAAAATCCAAAAAACCTGTTTTATGACATACTTACCAAGTAAGCAAATGTAAATTATACATACTATGGTCCAGCCTATAAAATATGTCCCCCTGACCCTGCACTCTGCAGGAAACTGGGAGAAGTTGGGGGCCTGGAAGCCTGAACTAGAAGGCAATGTAGGGAATTCTGCTCTATTAAGTCGGCATCTGTGAAAAAATCTTGTTCCTTTTGAATGAGATAATCCGTTGTTTTTCTGCGTAAGGTATATTGGGTTCTCTTTTGTTTATTTAGCATTTACTGCATTCGAATCAAACATTGTATTTTTTGTTTTGGCAGTCTTCCAGTTAACAGACTTGTATTTTCAACTTAGAGGATCATCACAATCCACGATCTATTGATCATCCGTCATCATTAGGCAGCCAGCAATCTGATTTCGTTAGAGGCAAGGCTGTTCACGAAAAGTCAGCAATATTGTGAGAGAAGTTGAATGCCAAACTTCATTGGATCACCCAAGGTGTTAGGTTTCTACCAAATAAGTCTACACTGCACAAGGTTGTTACGACTGATGAATTCACAGATGCTGCAATACAAAACAAGGTAACTATGAGAATTTCATTCTGTTCGAAAAGAGAACCCTTTGGTGAAAACATTCTGTGCGCTCTGGCGATTGACAATTATTGAGTGTCGTACATCTGTCTTCGAAAACTTCACGCAACGGGAAATACCATAGTGTCCAGAGCAACAAATGACATAACTGTTTGATTCTGAAAGCAGATTTAGTTTCATGGTTAGTGCTAAATAATGAGCGGTTTGACGAAAAATTAGCCAAGCGTCTGAATGTGAGAGTAGTTCCAAGAAGGAGCCAGATTTTTCAGATCAAGTTGATGAATCATAATTTATTGCTGAGTAAATCTTGCCTATATATGTTCGAAATATGATTTTTTCCACTGTCTGTACAGTACTGTATTTTTTACTGTTTCTAAAAAAAGATGAGGAGAGTTGGAATTGCGATACAAGTGAAGAAAAAACGATTCACATGCATTCTTAGCTGACACGGGTCTGTTAGCTATGCTTGGTCGCAAGAAATCCTCATTGCTAATGTAGGTGATGTTTGTACGCAGCAAATTTGGACTGAAGCTAGTGGGAGGGACAATACAAACCCTCGGGAAGAGTCGCCAGGGACAGTCTTCGAGTTCGCGTTTCCCTGAGACAGGAGCTGGCTTGCTGTTGGTCCTGGGGAGATGATACGTGCAGTATGATCCCATAATCAGAAGATTTTGAGTCTCAGTAGCCAAATACTCTCGAAGGTGAGATCTTCTGGAGTAAGTTTACTAATTTCCTCTTCTCCCAGGAACCCAGATGTTAACCTGAAAGCTTGTAGGCTTCTGTGGGAATGGAGAAGCTCTTGGAGAGAAACGCTACGCATCACTTTGTTTGTGCTACTTGTCCAAAGCATTTGACTAGATCTCTCATAACTTTCTCAATCAGAAGCTGTCCCGCTATGGTTTTTCCGAATTGGATTTATTTTTCATTGACGAAAAAGACTATGAACTACTAGAGCAATGCCATAATTCTACCTTCATGGGGAGTTCAACAATTTAACAATGATTAACTTCAGTTGAGCTTTTTTCAACTCAGAAAACAAATTATTCAAAACAAAATCTAATTTACTAAATTATCCGTTATTTAATGTTTGAACCACTCAACTAAATCACAAATGTTAAGCCCAAGTAGAATGTACAGCTAAGACTTACAGTTTCTGATAATTGAAATTCGAGTTCTTCTTTTTGTCCAACCTCTGCAGCAAGCTGATTCTCAAGGCCTATTAACCTCTTGGCTGTAGGAGAGTCATCTGATTTCGTGCTGACAGAGATAGAGGAATCAGTTCTTTCAGTGATAGACACGGAATTAAAAGGCGGAGAGGTGACTGATGATTGCTGATACGCATTTTCATCTGGACGCAATTGCATGTGAGATGGTAGATTATCTAAAAAACTAACAAGATTCTGCGAGGTAACTTGGGGAAAAGGGGGTGTAGAGGAGGCGCGACCGTGATTTCCATTGACTTGCGTTGACTGCAGCGAATTGTCAAAGGTTGCGCTCATGGGCTGAAGCGTACGGTTGGTTTCGGTGACCTGTGGGAGACCATTTCCATTTGTTGCATCTAACCTCTTGGAGGCCACAGATTCACGGGGAGGAGGATTTCTCTGGTCATCCACAGGATGTGGTGGGGTGGAAACTTCCTTTTTCTTCTGATGTTCTTTCAGCTAGAAAATAAATATGTATTCTGATAGCAGATTATTTTGAAATTTGGTTATCTCTTTCAGAAGGCAGTTTTTGCAACGAACTAAGGACTTAAGCTCTGAAACGTCATTACACTCCACGTGTTCAAGTGACCAATGGTCAATGCCTCCTAAAGCAGTCCCCAGAATGTGTCTGCATACACATATTGTCACACTAAGTATTCTAATAAACAAGGATATAGTAAGTTCTCAAAACATTGGTGAAATTTGACGGTGCAATATTGCCAAGCTTACAGTTTTATCGGTAGATTTCTGGAAGTGTTGCGGGTGGATTGACGATAGATAAACCAACAGATGTGGAAAAGTTTAGTCGGTAGATTAATCTTTTTCTAATATTTTCGGTATATTATTCCCAACAATAAGCCCTTGTAATCGTCTATCAACACTTGTTTATAAGCCCCATCAGGTGTACGATCCGTGAAAGGCCTTAAAATTATGTAATGATCCGTCCTCCCCCACATGGACACCAGTTGGTCCTAACTTGTGTCAGTCCGGTAGCCTCACACGCTGAGATCCAAAAAACGTCGGAAAAAAAAAAAAAAAAAAAAAAACAAGAACAAAAAATTATGAATCACACACTGATTCAGCAGTTTCCATGAGGCTAAGGGGCCCGAGGAAACACGTGCGAGGACTTGGACTGGAGGACGGAGCAGCAATTTGGCTACTAGAAGAATGAAATCACCCACGCACACATTTTGGAAAAAATATAAAATCAGATTAGTTTGGCAAAATCAATTTGAATTTTTGGCATATTGTCAAATTGAAAATTTTGGCAAGGTAATTTGAACCTTTGGCACAAATAAATTTTAATATTTTTTGCATCTCAATTTAAACTTTTGGCTACTCAATTTCAACTTTCGGCATACCGATTCGAGCTTTTGGCATATCAATTTATACTTTTCACAACCCCAACTATTCCAACATTCCACCCCATATAATGATAAATGAATGTTTTTTCTCTCTCATCACACACTGATGCGTTAAGAGAGAGCAAAATATGACACCTGAGAGCTTGAAGTTTTTGTGTTTCTACTCAACTCAAGCACATATGAGGGGTTTTACGGCGAAATTGAAAATTGGCCGAAATTAGTTGCACCTACGGTAGTTGAACAAATAGATCGGAATGTATGATAAAACTAGCAAGGTGTTCGACTATAGACTTATTTCTCGTAATAAATTTTTCCAATGGCCTTCAGTTGTGAAGCATGATCCAGAGAGCGCTTTAGCACAAATAAATTGTCACGTAGGTAATTATGAATATCATTGCCAATGCGTTTCTTTCGAATTCTGCTTTACAAAGTTTTGGATTTTAACCGGGTAAAAAGATAAACGCTTACATAATCGGAAAACTCTCCTAGCAACACATACTAGCGGTGTGTAAACCCAGGTCACCTGAGGGAGTAGACGACTTGCAGGCCACGCAGCCCAAAGACAAGGCCAGTGGGAGAAGTTCACCAGTTCACTCCGTGATTGTATGCTACCTGCAGGCCGCTCCGCAGTTCACTCCATGGATGAATGCGACACCTGCAGTTCACTTTGTGAATGAATGGAGTTCGTCGTCTCCATTCTGAGACAGTCATCACCACTACTGCTATCTCGTGGCATGACCGTTACGTTCGTCATCCGTCAGAATTCGGTAAATTATAGTCATCTACAGTTCTCTTTTCCTACTCCCTAGTCATTTCTTGAGTCCTCATGCAGATTTTCATATAAATACCTACTTATTAAATATAATCGACTCTGTGATGTGGATAGTATCGACCAGTATAGTTTTGTATTGCGTAAATTTGAATGGTATTGACTCTGCGGTGAGGGGAGTCCTTCGTTGACTAGAAGGAAACCCGAGATAATGGCGGATGGGTGAACTGCAGGTCACTTTGTGAAAGACGGTTTGGCAGACCTGCAGGTCTCCGAGTAGTCCAAACGTTGGCCCCGGGGAGCCATGCTGTCGAGAACGTTTGCGACCTGCAGTTCTCTTACAACCTGCAGGTCTCGAACTTCTCTTCACAATACCGTAGTTCAACTTCTCTTCGACCGTCTGAGTAGTTCAAACTGCAGGGCTTCCCTCCGCAGGTCATTTGGGACAAATTCACTTGAAAGAGAAGTTCTTGGAGACAAGGTCACTCACTCGCTACCCACCTCAAACACATACATGTTGGGCGTAGAGTATGTGCACGAAATTGTTATTAGAAACATGCTAGATGGTAAATAACCTAATTAACGCCTTTTTACACAATCTAAAAGTGGACCTTCACTTGATCATAAATATGCTTCCGAACCAAAAGCATTAAATGCAGAAAGTTTGGACAAGGTATGATACAAAATACAGACGGTGAAGTGGAGATTGGGAGGGGAGCGGTTAAAAGTGTGTATGATGCCAGCAAGTAGAATTGTAAAAAGATAAGATGTCTTATAAGCGTACCCTATTCTGTGGTTCTACCGATATCTTTAATAGATAATACATATGAAACTGGTACTTACCAAGCGCCTAGCAGCGGCAAGTTTTGCTTTATTCGACTCCGACATGATTAGCAAGGTGGCTGAAGCTGAAAACTCGATTTCATAGCGAATATGACAGCTGTCAAACCATTTTTGTTGGTTGAGTTCGATGATGGGAGTTCGCCTACCTCTCGCGAAATGTTGTATTGGAACAAACTGTTGATAAACTAATCAATTCAACTCTTATTTCAATCTAACAATCTTGGGCTTCACAACATTAGTGGTACAATCTTTGCAATTATTATCAACAGAGTTGACGTTGACGTGTGAAAGTGATAACATGTCGATATAATTCTTCTTCCAATTCAGTCTTCAATTTTCGACAAATCTTTTGAGGTCCGTTACAAGCATGGAACCTTGCTAAAGATCCATGATGACATTCTCACGTATGTGTCACATACACAAAATAGATTCAAGCATTTTATTCAGCCAAAACACAAGGGTTTGGGGAAAACAGGTTAACAGCACACACAAAGGAGTATTCACAGAGATGCATTTATAACGAGAAAGGCACTAGGTATCTGAGAGATTTTCAATTTACGCTCACAAAAGCGATATATTGTAATATCTTGTTGGCAATCCTGATTAGGGTTACCTCCCCTTGACTTTCCTCCACAACTCTAGGGATGGGTATCGTTGAACAAGTATCGATATTTTGGACCGATACTGTATCGGAAGGTAGGTATCGACACTCCAAATATCGGCCAAGCAAAGTACCGATATTTATAAATATCGAGTATGGATTTCAACATCAATTTTTCAAAATTAAACAGCAAAATACCTAATCGTATCTACTTAAACAGAACAGAAGATAATCTTTGTTTTGATTTTTTGAATCTGTGAGATCTTCACAGGTACTACTATACCAGTAATATAGCCTCCTACTGCTGCCTTCCTAATTTGTCTTCTTCTCCTGCTTTCCTTCTAGTATTAAAGCTACTATTCTTTTAAATTCCAGATTCCATTACAAGTGTCCAAAGATTGGTTGGTGAGTTTTTTGAACATTAAAATCAATTTTTTTAAGCTAGTGAGAAAAAATTTGCCGATATTTCGAAATATCGGAATTGAAGTATCGATACTCGATTTTATCGGAGGGCCCAGTATCGATACTCAACGGTAAAATTTCGATTTTTTGAAATATTGGGTATCGATACCCATCCCTACATTACTCATTCCTAAGGTTGTTCCGATATCGAGGATCTTCCGATATTCGATAGCGATAACGATATTAACCATCAACATCGATACACCGATAATATCGCAACAAAATATCGTTATAAGCAATATCGAATGATATTACGCAATTTTTATGATTGCTCACAATTTCATGACAAAACTCATTGTACTAACGTGATTATATTGCTACAATCTTAAACTGATTTTATAATTAATTGTAATGTAGAAAATTGGGTAAATTGCTATAAATTTGAAGCAATTTTCATTCTTTGCTGTAAAATTTGGTTGAACATTTTTTTTTCAGGTTAGCTAATATAAGTTATCCAAAACAATCACACAGTGAATTTCCAGTACCAAAACAGAAATAATAATTTGTGCAATATTATTCTGGTACATTTTTTAAAACTGTGTATTGCAAGTATGCTATTGGAATAGGCATAACTGGAACACAAACATTTTCACTCAATGATAATATTTAGCAAAACTTACATGCATACATGGGCAGAATGAAATTTTATTTTTTTAATAAAAAAATGTATTTGGATCAAACTAATATCATTGCCATTCCGCGATTAAAAACCGGTATTTTTATAAAAATAGCCAACTCAAAAAAATTCAATATCGAAATCCGATGTTCAGCAAAATCTTTCGATATCACGATAGTATCGAAATCCTTATATCGATATAATATCGGAAATATCGAAAGAGAAATATCGATATTCATTGATATCGATAATATCGGAACATTCCTACTCATTCCATTTTGTTTTACTATCCATATTCTCAACGATGCACATTCGCATTGTCAGTACGTTTGTTTAGTGCTTAATTTATCAGGTTATGAGCTCCAGAGACGCGACTATCTGCGCGACGTGAATGGATTTTCGTGAGTAATTTCAACTGTTGGTTGTTCAGAAGAACAGTTACTGTCTAGTAGGTCCATCGTCCTTGTTTAGTTCTCAACTAAAAGAGACTAATCACTCGACTAAATGAACGGATCAGCAGCCTCTGTGATGAATTTAGGGATTGAAAAACTCCGGGGAAGAGAAAATCTTCAAGAATGGTCGTTTGCTGTTCGTCGCTCTCTTGTCTTGGAAAATCTTTGGTGTGCGGTCAATGGCTACCCAGAAGGCGACACATCCGACAGGGCTACACGTAATCGACTTGACGAAAAGGCTCTTGCACGTATATGTTTATGCGTAGATAAAAGCGTGTATCCCCATATTATGCAGTGCGAAACAGCCGAAACCGCTTGGAAAGCTCTCGTTACCGCGTTTGAGTCAAAAGGTCTTAATTGTAGGTAGCAAATTCTGAGACAGGTAGGTATGCAATATCAAGCTAGGAGATTTCAATCCAATACAGGATTAAGTTAATCAGATCCTTTTCTTGAAAGAAAAACTCCATAGCATGCAAAAACCTCTCTATGACGAGCTCGTTGCTGTCATGATGTTGAATGTTCTACCATCAAAGTACTCCCCCATGATCATGGCACTTGAAAATTCCACTACAGCTGCCACGTCAGATTTAATTAAAAGCACTTTGCGAAATGACGCCGTTTATGGTAAAAACAGTGATCATCAGTCTGCCTTGTACTCCAACCGGTCAGAAAAGTTTAAGTAAAATAAATCTCCGTACTGCAAAATTTTTAAAGTGAAGGGACATTGGAAAAATGACTCATGCCCTGGAAAAGAGTACAAATCTAATTCCAACTCCCAATTGTCATCAAAACCCTAACATTTGAAAAGCAATGGACTAAATGGTAATAAGGCTCTCTTTACCTATTCCAACCAAGAAAGTGGTGCCAAAATTTGGTAGATTGACAGTTGTGCATCCAATCATATGTGCGGTAATAAGGACTTGATTCAGAACTATACCCCTGAGAATGCTGGCCAATAACGACAAGCTTAAATGTTGTGGCATAGAAGAAATCCAGGTCAGACTCCATTCTGGTAAATCTAAAACTATTTGAAATGGTCCAGCACATCCCTGGTTTGACAGCCAATTTACTTTCTGTCAGTTCCCTAGTCAAAAAGGGACACTGTGTGGTCTTTGACCGTCAAGGCTGTTATGTTTTAGACGACGAGAATTTCCAGTTTCAGGGAGAGTTAGTTGCAAGTGCCACGGATATTGGTGGCCTGTACGCTCTGGATAAAGTTTCTGTTTTTGTCCATTTCTCAAATGCAGCTAGTGTTCATCAAAAGTGGCACAAGAGGTTAGCTCATTTAAATCATGTCAGTATGAAACTGCTCAAACGTGGACTTGCTAACGGAATAGAATACCCAGAGGAGCATTTTGAAAAATGTATAATCTGCATTACTGGCAATCAAGTTCAGCAGCCATTTAAGCCCTCTCAAAAAGGACGTGCAAAGAACCTATTGGACCTTGTCTATGCTGATCTGCAGCGAGACTACTTCTGTGCGAATTTCTCCGTTAAATGCTGACTCCAAAAATGAAAAAGAAAACAGTTGAACTGAAAAGACAGAAACCTCTCTCCTTGAATCATCTGCCAAATCCGACAATGACGGTATTTCTTCAACTTCTGATGAATTGTGGAACTCCTTCACATCAGTACCCTCTCAAGACACCTCCAACTCACGACTCTCTGGAAGATCAGGATACTCAGGTGGACTTCCGAGGAACAATTGACCTCACCTCTGAGGCTGATGACGAAGCTGCCTCCCATGCTGAAAACCGCCGCTACCCAGCAAGACAGCATAAGCCAATAGAACACCCAGACTTTGTAAGTTACTTTTGCGCTAAAGATTCTGTAACTAGTGATGCTATTTATTTTTGTGCTAATGATCCTGTTTCCTATAATGATGCCATAGAAAATAATCCTGATTGTGACAAATGGCAAGGAGCTATGCAAAATGAAATTGATTGTTTAAACAAAAATCAAACTTGGGTCTGGTAGATAAGCCTCCCAATTGCAATGTTGTTAAAGTGGGTATACCAAATCAAGACTAATTCAGATGGGGAAATCGTGAAATTAATGGCTAGACTTGTGGCAAAAGGCTTCAGCCAAAAACAAGGGGTTGATTACCTTGAAACTTTTTCTCCTGTAATTCGTTATAGTTTTTTTTTGCTGCTTTTAGCTTTGGCCGTAGAATTGGGTTTATCTATCAAACATTTTGATGTGAAGTGTGCTTTCCTTCATGGTAAATTGAAAGAAAAAATCTATATGTCCCAACCCCAAGGATTTGTTAAGCCAGGTCAGGAGGAAAAAGTGTGCCTTTTGGATTCCCTTGATGACGATGAAAAATTCCAGCTGTTGATTCAACAAATGGTACCAGGTTCTGATATGTGGAAGTTGGTGAATAGTTTTCCACCATCTGGGAAAAATTATAAATGAGCTTTTTAACACCTAAAAGGTCGTTTTGCACGAGATGAAATTCTCATTAATGTTCACGTTCGTGAAATTTTGAAGGTTGTTTTGGATAAGCAGAAAAATACAAAGAGGCTTAAATTGTCGAACCTTTATGATAATCTAGTCACCCAATTAAATGCTGTTGAAACTTTGGCGTTACTCCTGATAAATTTGCAACTCTTTTATATCCACTTGTGGAATCTGCTATTCCCAAAGATGATTGCCAGGCTTGGGATTGCTTGCGCCTGCGAGGGGTGGCAACTGAAAATCGGTGGGAAATTAATCGTTTAAAGGAGTTGGTTGAGTTTCTGAAGTCGCAAGGGGTCTATCAACTGCCTCGGCTCTTGTTTCGGTTTTGAAAAATCCAGAGGCCAAACTATGGGTTTTTTGTAAAAAATCGTCACATGAACCAGCTTCCAGCTATGTTTTAATTTCTGATTGGGACCTAAATAAGAAAAAGGAGGTTCTCAAAAGAGCTGGATGTTGCCTCTTTTGCACCAAGATGGGCCGCTGTGCTAGTAAATGTAAAAGTTATGTAAAATGCCTCATCTGCCAAAAAGGACACGGTGTTGTAATGTGCCCTACTATTGGAACTCAAGTTAGTGATAATTCTGAAGGAGGAGAAGTTAAGGGGAGTACAGAAGCAATTAGGAAACCAAATAATTCCCTCTTATCTGGTGTGAAGGCTGCCACATATTTACAAACCTTGGTTGTCCATTTGAATGTGTGTGAAACAACTTCATTGGTTCAGGCTATCCTCAATAGTGGATCTCAGCGTTCATACTTGAAAACAGAAATTTTTGAGGATTTGTGCATCCTGTCATGGGTTCACAAATGATGTTGGTGGTGCACAAACTCCAAGTATTTCTTATAATTTATTCGAAATAGGTATTCAAGGTAGATGGAACAAATTCAAGTGTGACATCGTAGTTTTGAACCAAGATAAAATTTGTTCATATGTTCCCAGAATACCTGCGTTTGCTTCAGGACAATAATATCTCCCTGACTGACAGCGACTTTGATGATATGGAAATAAAATTACTCTTAGGTACTGATGTCATGGCCAATCTTTTTACATCAGATACAAGAAAAATCGACCGAGTGCTCACAGCTGTTTGTACAAAGCTTGATTGGACCATCATGGGACAAACTCCTGATTTGACTTCAGCGAATATTACATAAGCTGTAGGAATTCAAGCTCTGGTCAACTTGATCACCTCTGGAGATGTGCTAGGGATCGAAGACTCCACTTCAATTAAGACCCACAAGGAACAAGAAAAAGATGCTCTTCGTCATTTTGAGGACACAATGACTACTGTGACCCCGACAACCATTATGTTTTCTCTGTCATGGCTTCAGGGACATCGTACTTTGGTGAACAATCGTGAAGCGCCTGTTGGGTGCTAAACAACGCTTTAAAGCTCTAGAAAAATATAGGGATTATTACGAAATTTTTCGAGAATGGGAACGGCTTGGAATAATTGAGTGGGTGTCAGATCTATACCAGAGAAATTCCTTTTATTTACCCCAACATCCAGTTCTAAAGGAAACTAGCCTAACCACAAAACTCAGGCCTGTTTTCAATGCCTCTGTGAGGGACGTCCGAGGTAATTCCCTGAATGCATGTTTGGAGAAGGGACCTAATTCAGTGAATTGTATACCCGAACTGATTATGAAATTCAGAAAACATACCATTGGTGTATCATCCTAATTTTTACAGGTTTGAATTAAGGAACCAGACTGAGATTTTTTGCGTTTCTTGTGGTGGGACTCTCCTGACAACAAAAATTATAGAGTTCAGGCATTGCTGGGTTGTGTTTGGGGTCACCGCCATCTCTTTTCTTCTTGGAGCTGTGATTTCCAATCACCTGAAAGGAATTTCGGAAAATTACAACAAAACTACTAAAATTCTTGCCTAGTCTTGGTATGTTGATAATTCAGTGACCAGTGTAAAAAATAAAAATTAACTGAAAACCTTTATTCGAGAATCCAGAGACATAACAAGTATTGCAAAATTTGATTTGTGTGGGTGGATGTATTCTGGTATGGAAAACCCTCCAGTGGCGGCTGTACCATTACTCGGACTTAAATGAGAGTAGGAAGCTGACTGTATATCATGTGACATCAGCTTACTGATTAATCAACCTGCTCAATTGACAAAACATGGTTTACTGTCAGCTGCTCACAAATTGTTTGGCCCAATAGGGTTAACCAGCCCTACTGGCCTGATCCCAAAACTTTTAATTCAGGAATGCTGGAAAATCAACTTAAAGTGAGAGAGTGAGTTGCCAACAGAAATTGCAAGAAGATTTTTAGCCTGGCTTCGAGAGATTACTTATTTGGAACGTTGTATGGTACCTGGAAGGTTTTCTTTTCTCCCTGTCGATAAAGAAAAATGTACATGTTCACTTCATGTTTTTGCAGACATAAGTAAACTTGCTTATGCAACATGTGTTTTCTTGAGAGTTCAGAAGGTTGACGTCATATCTGTTGCACTGGTTCAAGCAAAGGCCCGTGTTGCTCCCTTGGACAACATTACTATACCTCGTCTTGAATTGATGGCTGCATTGATAGCATCTTGATTGTGCAAGGAAGTCAGGGAGACACTCAAAATTCCGCAGTGCAGAGAATTCTTGTGGAATGATTCCTCAACTGTTGTCACCTGGATAAAGAAAGAGGAGAACTGGAGTGTTTTTGTGACAAATCAATGTTCAGAAATCCGACAAAACACCTACAAAAATGACTAGCGACATATAGCTGGGATTAACAATGCAGCTGATTTACCCTCAAGGGGTTGTAATCCAAAAACATTAGCCAATAGCCGATGGTGGGAAGGCCCAGATTGGATCCTACTTTCTGGAGACAATGTTCCTTACTCTGATGCAGTTATCCCTACTCAAGAAGTCGAGGAAGAAAGAAGAAATTCCACTACTGTTTCTATTGCCTGTTCCAAAGATTAATTTTCTGACAGGTTTAATCAATATCTACTTTTCAAAATTTACAAAAATTGTTAGATGTGTGGCTTGGATTCTGAGGTTCATCCGAAATTGTCATAAATTAAATGCAGCAGAGGTTTGGAGCGTGAATTTTGAATTAAAAATCAAGATTTCTACCAATTCTGAGGGTAATGAATTGTACCAAGTCTTCAAAATTCCTGAGTTGACTGTAGATGAAGTGGAGGTTGCTAAAAATAAAATGTGGAAAATTATACAGGGTGAGGAAACCTTTAAAAAACGCGAACGACGACAAATCCCCCACTTTTGTTGACAAAAAAGGTGTTGTACTTGTAAAAACTAAATTGTTGTCTGGTGATTTCCCGTCAAGCTTTAAAACACCTATACTTATTCCAGACAGCCACCCAATCGTGCGGAAGTTGATTTTTCAACAGCACGTAATTCATAATCATGCAGGTGCTCTTACACTCTTGTGTATTCTGAGAGAAGAGTATTGGTTGGTTTATTGCCAAACGGTCAATAAACTCATTTCAAGGTGGGTTAAGTGTAGACAATTCAAAGCTTTCCATGCTGAAGCACCTCCTCTTCCAGAGGAAGGAATAACTTGTGGACCTGTTTTCAGTTCATCTGGTGTGGATCTAGTTGGGCCTTTACATTTACGAACTGGAAAAAAGGCATGGATTGTTATTTTTACTTGTTCAACCTAACATGCAGTTCATTTTGAGCTTGTTATGTCATTGAGCACTCAAGCTTTTCTGAATGCTCTACAAATATTTATTGCACAAAGGGGCTGTATCAAAACTCTTTTTGCTGACAATGGCACCAATTTTGTTGACACTTCCAAAGCAATGAATCAACTTGATTGGAAGAGTATAGTGAATGAGACATCCACACAGAAAATAAAGTGGAAATTCAATCCACCATCATCCCCAATGTGGGGAGGTTGGTAGGAGAGACTCGTACGAAATCTAGGAAATATCCGCAGAAATGTAGGAAATAGTTGCCTTAATTATGAAGAATTGTATACTGTTCTGGTGGACTGTGAATCTGTGGTTAACGACCACCTATTGACTTATGTCTCCAATGGGAACGAAGAATTCCTACCACTGTGCCCTTCGTTATTCCTGAAAGACATTGTTTTGTCAAATGTAACTGATTTGGACATGTTAGATGCAGGATCCTTGAACAAGCAAGTGAAGGATCTCCAACAACTCAGGAAAACCTTCGCTGTCGCTTCAAGAGGGGGCACTTAGCTTTGTTGGTCCATTGTAAAAAGAATAGGAGCAGTGATAACTTGAGAGTCCATGTTGGATACATTGTATTGGTTGGTTCTGACGAATCCAAGAGAATCAACTGGCTAGGATCCTTGAGATGTTGCATGGCCAGGATGGCAATGCAAGAGTTGCTTGACTGAAGATGGGATCTGGTGAGATACTTTGCCCTGTTCAGCGCCTCTATCCATTGGAAATTTTTTCCTCTGAGGCTGACCAACTGCAAGACTTTGACATAGAACCAGAACATAACCTAGAGCAAAACACCCTGTTGATGTTCCTAGGGACATTGAAGTTGCTGATCATTTGGATCAAGAATACAATTGCCCTGTGCTTTGAGTTACCAGAGGAGGACGAGCCATTTATGCAGCAGATCAACTCGACTTGTGATAATTGCAAGTGCCCCTTTCAGGCAAGGTGGGAGGATGTTGTTTTGCTTACCCAATTAGTGTACATTAGTGCTCCTAGCGGTGAATATGGTTACTAATTTATCTTTTTATAACCTGCCCTTGTGCTTTCCCCTCGATTGAGATGTTTTGATTATCTTTGGTACAGAAGTTTTTTGAAGTAATATAGGCGCGAGACCAAGTGAAAGCAAATTGAAAATTCTGTTATTTTATTTCTGTTGTTACTAAAAGTTTTTGGTAATAAAAGTCTGTGTAATGAAGTGTTGTTTTAGTGTTCTTCTTAGCCTTCTCTGACAAATTTTAGATAGCAAATCAACGCCTTTAGTTAACATAAAACCCTGCAAACTCTGGGACCAAAGCCTGTTAAGCAGAGAGGTATTTACGCAATGGAATCGGGCAGCAAATAATAAACTTAAATGAAAGCACACAATACTGACTATTTAATAAAAGCACAAGAGAGAACAATTTAAATTGTTCCCACCCTAAATTGAGACACACACCATACTGATTACGTGTCACATGAATGAAATGAAATGTGCGAATTGTACTGAAGATTGAAAAAGACTGAGGATGTGTACAATGATGATGTATCCAAACGATGTGATCTCCATACCGCTATTTTCTCGCTGCTACTACCTACGACGAATCTCTAAGGAGTGTTTTCTTTCTATATCATTTATTTTTTTCAAGTTGGTGCGATTTTAGTTGATAGCAATAATATTCCAGTCAAATAAGCGGTAATTTTCTGTTCTGGAAAGCGGCAATTTTCCGGTCAAATTATAGTGGTTTTTCCCTTATTTCATGGAATAGTTATTTTCTGAGTACTATTGCAATGTTATTTAGTTCGACGGAAAATTACGTTTGGAAATTGAATATTTATATATATAACTTATGAGCGTACCATTTTTGCTCAAACGCCATGCGCTTTATAGTTCCTAATTGGCTGTTCAACTTATATTGTATTCGGAAAAAAGGGTTACTTTGGGGCTCACTTTGCACTTACAAATCACTTTATTCTTCAGGTTGGAGGGTTTATTTTGTAAAGCAAATGTGTGGCTTCGATATTTTTATCAACTCACCCTCGGGCGCCTTTCCGATGGTTCTCTGCGTTAAATTGAAAATTGGTGAATTTGGAGAAATGGAAAAAACTATGGATTTTTTCAAAAATAAAAAAAAATGTGATTGAAGTAATTATGTGAAGTTTTGTATTTTTATATCAAAGATTATAAGTTCCCGTTGCTTGAAATATTTTTGTTTCTTTTTTTTTATCCCTTTATTAATTTATTGTGCAATAAAATTCATTACGGGTCACCAGTGACCCGACGCAACTACTAACGTGAGAAGAAACCACGCGACTACTGAAGGGTTAATAAATAGTACAAAATAAAATTGAAAAAAGCAGAGACGATTGATTAAAGGTTGAAAGAGTTAAGAGTTTCTCAGGCCAAGAGGGCGATGATGGTTCCAAATGCACTCTAGCAGGATTTCATCCAACCATCTCGTCCACCCACCTTCCCTGTGAATAGTTTCGTTTTTCTAAATGAATTTGCAACAAAAATCTGTGTGACAATGCCCTCTCAGTGCTCTGAGTCATTTTCTCTTTCTCCATTCAAATTCAAGCTCCAGAGAGAGCGGAAAAAAGATTGATGGTTGGGCAAAATCCCGATAGAATGCGCTCGACACCATGTTTGCCGAAGAATCTATTCTATATACCTATTTAATTACCTTTGATTACCTATTTGAATATTACAATGCTGCGAAGCTACTTGTTTTTACAAAAATCTACTAACCTTTGAAAAACATTAGTTTTGATGCTGAATTGATTTTGACAATGCATTAGGCTGGCATGACATATGTGTTACACCCTGTTATCCCCTCCCCATTGAGCGTAAAATTGTGGTATAATGATTTATAAGATCCTAGAACTAATTTGAAAAATGCCAAACAAAAAAAGTTGAAAATTCCACAAATTTGAGTTTTAGCATTTAATAGAGAGTTCCTAGGAGATCCGTCAACACCGATACGAATCCGTAACGCGATACGAACGAGCGACAGCGCATGCGCCGCCAATACGAACGGTCGTATTGCAATACCACGGTGGTATCTTTACGAAAGTTACGATACCACCGATGCGATACGAACGAACGTATCTTTCGTCCTTATCGCTAAAGTAACCCGCCATTGGGGTAACCTCGTTGTAAACCGCTTCGCATCTACCCGCCGGTACATCCGCTGTTTTTCTGGAATAAATAGAGAGTTCCTAGGAGATCCGTCAACACCGATACAAATCCGTAACGCGATACGAACGAGCGACAGTGCATGCGCCGCCAATACGAACGGTCGTATCGCAATACCACGGTGGTATCTTTACGAAAGTTACGATACCACCGATGCGATACGAACGAACGTATCTTTCGTCCTTATCGCTAAAGTAACCCGCCATCGGGGTAACCTCGTTGTAAACCACTTTGCATCTACCCACCGGTCTATCCGCTGTTTTTCTGGAATAAATGTACATGTTCTCTATTAAATCGGAACGGAAATAGCGTCATCCTCGCTCATGTCGTCCAGGGAAAATCTCCCATAGAGCCCAGGTTACTTATACGGGCGGCCCCGCCTGGTCTAAGGGCACAAATTAGAAATGGTACGAGCGGCTCCGCTCGAGCGAAGGCCCGCAGGCCAGTTGAACCCAGTGACTGGAAGAAATCCGAGCTAAGACGGAACCCAAAGTAGCCTTGTTAACGAAAAGTTCACGTGGAAATCAAGATATGTTGTTGGTAAACGGTTACCCTAGCCAAGTATGTCCAAATCGTTTCGTATAAGTACCGGCCGAGATCGAATAACTGAGAAGTACCTACTTGGGTCGGGAGTCATGTGACTGTGATTGTCTACTTGCATCTTTTGAAAGTGTTCATTTTAGAGCAATAAATTATACGCATGAGAAAAGTTTCAAGTTGGTGCTATTGGTTTCATTTCCCATATTTCCGAGGGGCCGCTGGTACATATAGGCCTTGACCGACCGGGGCCGCTGGTACAAGTGCTCCCGCACGGTAATCTGACAAAAAAGCCTGCTTGGTTGAGGTTACAACTTACCCTTACACTCTCCCGCTCCAAATACGTTCGAAAAATCAACAGCAGCTCCTCAGTTGAAATCAATCCATTAACATAATATTCAAAATAGTCTTCCACCCCCGCCATTTTTTATTAAAAAAAACCGAAAGAACGAGTGATCCAAGTGGTCTTGTAAAACATCAAGAAGGCTGCTCGTTTTCTATAGTGACGTGAAAGCAAAATGTACGTGACTCTTGGATACGGATCAGAAATACCACTAGTTCAGCTGAGTTGGTGGTAACGCCGCCATTTATGCTAACCGGAGTTGTGCTCCCCCTAGATACCACCACTGACTAGATACAATACCATGGTGTCTGAATCTCGTAGTAACTCTCTAATAAGGACTAAGTGATGTATCTTACGCCGTGTCTTACGTGGAAAACGAATGCGAGCGAGCAAGCAACCAACGCAATCTGTCAGCTCGATCAAACAATACAATCCTATGGAAGTGTCTTACGTAGCAACGCAGCATCTAAGTAGTCGCTTTTGTCGCGCAATCGCTGGCGTCGGGTGGTTTGATTTTCAAATCAGTTTGAATTTTGTCGCGCAATCGCGTTATTATTTGTTTACGTTTTTGTAGGTTAACCTGCTGCTATTTACATTCTTCATTCGTCTTTGATATTGCTTTCTTAGTCAATTATTGCCTTCGTGGCTTGCTTTAAATGTTTATCATGGAGGTATTTATATTGGAAGTGTAAAAAAGAGAAGTTTTGTGGAACAAAAAAGCAAGATATATTATAAAAACAGGAGGCTAGCAGACCTAGCTTGGGATGTTGTAGCAAAAGTTTTTCAAGTAGGTTAAAACACCATTTAATAAATTATTTCTTGTAAATGAATACACCGTTCAATTACCTGATAAATTCCCAGTAAAATATTGACAAAAGTTGTTCCGGAGAGAAATTACCGAGTCAGATCCACGATTGTGACTTCTTGCCTGTTGTGTTTCACTTGTCATGCCAATTGATTCGACTGATTTTGCTAGTAGTAAAAATTAGGAAAAAGAAGGCATTTTTCCGAATATGAAATAAAACTGGTATAAAATTACACTGGAGGAATCTGTAAATATGGAGTATCCAGCTTCAGCAACTAACGCGATGTGTAACCTCACGTAAGACACACGTTTTGGAATCGTGCGCAATTCGTCAAAATCGCGTCGCTCGATCGCTCGTGTTTGTTCTCCACGTAAGACACGGCCTTAGATTTTGTAATGTACGCCAAGTCCCTGTGTATTAGAATAATGTTGCTTGTAAGTTTATAACTTGGTGCAATAAAACAAAAAAAAATCTTCATGCAGTACACCAGGGGGGGAGCGCTATAACTGCGCCATCAAAATTCTTGGGATTTGGGGTAAAGTTGGTTTAAACAATGTTCAACCTGAAGACATTCAAAAATATATGACATCACTAGACGGAACGTTCATCATAATGAACCTTGTGATTAGTTTAAATATGGTTTGTTTTTCTATCTGATTCTACATTTTTGTTTTGGGGAGGGGGTACCAACTTACATGGGGAGGGGGGGCGTTGTCATGAAGCTTTGGGGGGTGGGCACCCCTGAGTACACAGTCATCGAATCAGCCGCAGTTAACGTGTAAATGTGTCGACCTAACAAACAAAAACTCTTTAAATAATCTAACAACAAATATCAACAAGTGTACCCAGTCCCACAATATCTCTCTAATTTGCTTGTATGTTAAAAGGTTAAGGAAAGTCAGTCTTGCTTAACATTACATATATTTTTCCATTCAGTGCCCCAATAACAAGATGAAAATAAATTGCTACCTACATAAAAGTTGAGACATTGAATTTACCACTTCAAGGACTTTGATGATACATTTCATACATTAATTGAACATTTTATTGCTTGTGTTCCTAAAGCGAGTAAGACATTAATGTCAATAAATTTTATTATACTTAGGCAATTTACTTTTAGATATAGTGGAATGTTAGTTCTCCATGTATCATTAGTTATGAACCTATATATTTCATTACAGAGATCCATTTTAGCGTTAGAATAATTAAATACCCAAACCGACTATAATTTGTCAAAAAATAGGCAAAACAGTTTAAAAATGAGCTTTACTATTCGAATCTGTTATTTATTCTTGGTTTATCAATATTTTTAATTGAATTTGGTTCATTCACACTAGGTTTAATGTCATGTACTATCTTACTGTAACAATTGGTGTTTTTGAATGTTCAACGTTGACCTCCATTCTGGATTCAATAATACACGGGCTAGGCTACTTGAAGTATCTACCCACCTTAAACACAATGGGTATGTACCTTTCAGTATGTTGAAAGGTAATTGAATACAATGAACAATACCACATAGATAATCTAAGCTTCCAAACAGTAACGTACTAGGTATGTGCAGACGATCTTGTCATGCATACAAACAGAAGGGTTTATATTTCATCAGGAAGACTTATTCCATACTTTACTCAAGTTCTTCATCAGTAACTATAGAGCAAGGGCAAATTTCTTTAATAAAAAATGAATAAAAGTAAATATGGGATGGTTTAAAAAAACTTCGAATGGCAAGTTAGTTAGATAAATTGACGAACTATATGAGGTTCCCTCTTCTTTAGCCCTGCTCAATCTATATCCTCAGTTTTTATTGCCAAGGTCGATAGTAAGTACAAAGAATCCTATGCAGTGAACAGTTTCCATAAAAATGACCATTATGGAATCGAAATGTAGGACAAGGCCTCAATTTTATGGTTTTTCCACAGATTTATTATATTACACAAGGATATTCAAACCATACATTCTAAAAAACAAAAAGCTTATCGATAAAGAAAAGAAAAGTTGTACTTCAGTTTGTTGACTTTCTACGTCAAGAGAAAAACCTTCCCTTTTTTGTTTCTAATGTAGATTTGTAGCAACTTCCATGTTCATGGAATGCAAATAAGTAATAACAAAAAGAATTGTAGACAATCGCTAAATTTGCTACAAATGGGCCTGTATATACTGTGTGTGTTTGTTTAGTTTTCATTACCAATATTTTTCATATAAAAAGGGACTGTATCCCTGACGATTTCAACATCAACTACTATACGCTCCTACTTTTCCGTGTAGTTGTACAATGTTTCTTTAATTCTCCATTACGATAATTTAGGGACACGTTGGAGAAAAATACTCAGATAATTAATTGCCATAAGATAGTTTAGTTGTGTTTGAAATAAAAAAGTAGAACCGCTGTCCATAGATTATGTATAAAATTTCAAAATTATTAACTCGCCATAACTTCGTTCCATCTTCGTACCTGTTACACCGTTGCCGTGATAATGCCAAATTAATGAATTTTTTAGAGTTATCCACGAAAAACAGCAATGAAATAGGTGGATCAAGTGTGGTGACACATAGGTGATGGAACGTCATTGGCTAACTTGGATCAAGAAAGCAATGATTTTGAGACCATAGTACTCGTTATTCACCTAGAAACCAATGAAAAACTAGCCGATACCTAGAGAGTAGAAAGAACCACATTGGTTGGAGCGTGAAAGAATCGTAAGTGATTCTGATGACATTGTTTTTTTCATAAAAGAAGTCTATTTATTAAGTTCAAGTAATTTCTGTGCTCAAATTCTTGACTGCTTATGTAATATGTCGAAAGTTTGAAGGGGATCTTGAGAGTTTCAGTCAAGTTTTCACTCAAGTACCAAATCATTAGTACCAAATCTGTCATTTTCAGTCAAGTCACATGTTTACAAAATATCCTTTCAGCAATTATTTCCATATTAGTTATTTCTGTGTATGGTTCTTCCAGCCCTGATGATGTTCTACAAATAGAACGAAACGTTGGCGTAAGAAATTGTAGTTTTTTATCAACGTGACTGAAACTCTCAAGATCCCCTACAAACTTTCAAGTAATTTCTCCTTCAGGATCAGGAGAAGTCCATACTCCATCCACCAAACTAATGTTACAGTTTGGATAATAGCATTTTAATTTCAGTGATACACGAAAAAAGAATACCAACACTCAATGTTTCTAAGTGATTTACTTACAAATTTTGTAGAATCCATAGTGACAGAATGATGGCCCTCAACTTCTGGTTTATCAACCATATTCTTCACTTAACAAAAGATAATCCATTCAATATACACAAAGGAATATACATTCCTTCTCTTGATATTTTGGGCATCCATTCTATAAATTTTAAAGTAGTTCGCCAATGTTCAGAGTAGTAAATATTGGATAGAAAATTTTAATTTTCTACTACTTTACTAAGAAGGAAGATACAACAAGAAAGGACACCTAGTTTGAATGTACTGTAATAATAAACAGGTATATCCATTTAGAGTGACTAGAATCTAATTGTTATATACAAAATATGTAGAGAAAACCATAAGATAATAAATTATGAATGAGAGCAAAATTTAAGACACGAGAATTATTTAATACGGTGCGAGAAAGACAAGTAAAGTTTAGGGAAGCCCTTGGACAAAAGGAATATGATTAGAAAATAAATTGTTCATAATGTTATTAGCGGAGAATGAAATAATAGTGAAGAGGAAGTTGAAAATATAACCCGTATATCAGCTTTTGGAATTTGAGGAAAGAGACAGCTGATTAAATAAGTTTTTCAAGCGAGTGTTTAACCCACGTTTACATCCTTATGAGAATAAGCCCACCCTTAATACATATTAAGTTACGTATCATATCACGATTAGGAAAATGGAATGTTCGGCCGAGAACTGGAAAATCGAACTTGGTGATGTGTACGGAGCAGAATTTACGACCATAAAGGCCTAAACAACTACTAAAAGCGTGTTCCAAACAGACGAATTTTACATAACAGGGGAGCATACTTAAGTATAATCAAACAAGAAACGGTTAACCATGAACAAATTTCTTCAACGACAAACGAGTAGGAGATATGCAAGTAAATGATTCATATTGTCTTTTGTCTTGAAACTTGTTGACTTCTTTACGTGCATGTTGAAATTCAAGCAATATAGATACCAAAACATAATATAAAAGTTCGAGATTTCTTCGGAATATACCGCCGTATTGCTAATTGGACTTTACCATCATCAATTATAACAGACATTGGATGTATGCGTAAGTAAGTACAAATAATCAAGTAGGTACCTAACTAAAAGAAGATTAGTTGATTACATCGAAATCTGATTTAAGCCCCGTTTGAAATTCCCCACTGCTCAGCTGAGAAAATATTGTTGGAAGGCAATAATGTAGAAAGACAGACAATATTAGGAAAAAAAGACCGAGGAGCGATGACATAAATGCTAGTATAATTTGTCTCTTCAAATTAATTGTGGTGCGTATACTAAAATAACATTTTTTTAAAATTATAAATACATTTTCCTGCTAAGTTTCTTTAAATGTCTTTTATTGCATGAATAAGATGTTGAGGAAACAGTACGTTTTAAAATTGAAACGGCAACAATAGAAAAAAAAAGACCGACAAATTTTTGAGTCGTAAGTATATTACAGTAGAGGAACGTGAGACAGCCAAGATGATTTTAGAAAATTTTCCCCTTGAGTTGAGCATCTAAACATGAGGTTCAGAACTCTCTACATCGTCAAGGAAAGGTGAAGTTAGTGTAATGGTAGAAAACTTGCTGCGTTTTAGCATTGATGACTTACAAGCCTAGAAATTACAAACTTATGCTGGTGTAGCTGTCCTCAAAGTCCACAAAACAAAACTGGAGTTAATACATCAACAAACTTATTGGAAAGAATAAGGAAGCATTGAAACTCGCAGCAAGAAGAAAATTGCCTTATTTGCGTCAGTGCGATCATTGAAGATTGACACTGCGTTTCAATCGTTTCCTGTCGAATGAAATTTATCTCTAGTTGAAAAAATAAATAAACAAGTTGCTTTTAAGAAATAATAATTTTTCTTTCGTACAAAGTCGACTATTTCAACAAACTCGCAAAGGATTGTAAGTGGGAGTGATTGGGTCTTTAGGTGGAGGTTAAACAATCACAGTAGCACGCTCAGTGCAGTACAACACACTAAACATTCTCAACACTTTTTAATCTCAGCTTAGTGTATAAATATTAGGTACAGCTGTATTGCTAATGTCGTACTAGTGACCTCCGAGAGAAAAAATGTAATAACAAAACAAGAGTGTTTTGTCCATTCGCTAGACTCTTTTAGGAAACTGTGAGCAAGGTACCTGAAGGAGTCATTACTCTGACCTTGCCTACCTACATTATGAAGTTATACTTGCGTTTAAAAAGTTACTAGAATAGTGCATTCTACCAGATTATTAACAACTGAATATTTATTAAGTAAATACTTAATGATTACGAATCTTGAGAAAGGGACTAACAACTAAAGAAATGGCAGAGATTACCTAAAGCAAGATCATACAACATTATATATATATATATAAATTAGACCGCTAACTTCACGACCTAAAATAACATAGAGTTCAACACACTTGCAGTGAAAAAAAAAAAAAAAAAAAAAAAAAAAAAAAAAAAAGAAAAAAGAAAATTACAAAAATAAGAGTGAAAAATAGAGTAGTGAAGGATTTTAAAATATTAGCTATTGATTAGGAAGGATTTCAAGATAGGCTTGGGGCACTCGCCCTTTTTGATCACCACGTATGGCAATGATATAGTCTCGTTCGTTGTCTGCAATTGTTTCAACACTGATAATCTGAAAACAAATTGGAGGATAAATGAATCAATTTTAGAGCTTCACTCTATCAAATGAAATGTTGAATAAAATGAAAATTGAGCATCTGGTAAAAAGTATTAGTACCTATATCGAATATTGTAGTTTATAAAATGCTCAAAATGGGTGGTTGAGAAAGAAGAAGTGAGTTTAGCTTCTTTGTATTTAACCAATCGTCTTTTGTTTCTGGTTTTGCTTCTTTTTTTCATAACGCCATCATAGGGGGATGACTGTAAAGAATTTACATCCAGGAGAGAATAATTAATAGGTATCTTGAGAGTTGATTATTGCCAGATACCTATTAATTATTCTCTCCTGGATGTATATTATTTTTGGACATTCCCTGATGATGCCGTTCTGAAAAAAAGCGAAACCAGAAACAAAAGATGACTGGTTAAATATGAAGAAGCCGAACTAACTTTCTTCACCTTCAACCACCCATCATTGGCAACAAAAATGAAGAATATACTAAAAATAAAGACAACCAACCTCGTCAGCTATCAAGGAAATTTCTTCTTTTGATCTCGCTTCGTAGCCACATAGAACTTTAGCCTTCATTATTTTCTTGCTGAGACAAAAAGAAAATGACAAAAAACAATGAAGAACAGTGCAAAAAAAAAAAAAAAAAAAAAAAAAATTAAATAAATGAAAAATCAACGAAACTAGGTAAAGAACATTATATGCTGAGGATTCACATGCAGAAAGCATTCATCAAGTATGCTCCACAAAAGCTCGGCCCATACTAGGCATCAAAATATTAGTTAGTTCAATCAATTGGACAATTAGTTGAAAAAAAGCTGATAACGTGTTTTTTGACTATTTTCTTCCAATCGACCAATGACAGTAACGTTGAAATGACTTAGAGGGATAAAAATATCTGTTAGGTATACGAATTGAGTCGGTACTCCATTTTTTCTTTCCCATCAATAGGAATCCAGTCTCTTCTCACCAAGAAGTACCCCAATCCGAATTTTGGGATGCGAAAGTTTCGATCAAGTAAACTGTACACATCACTGACCTAAACGACCTCATATATACGTTATAGACCGGCTTGCCCCTTTCCTGCTTACATCAGCACAAGACTCTTTGTATTCTCCCGCTCTGCCTTCAGCCGGCAGTCTTCCGTTCAACCGTGTCGCGGGATAGTCCGCTCCCTTCTGTTTCTTGCATTTAGAGCTCATAGCTTTGTGTTCGAGTTGTGTGTCGAATAAAGATTGCCTTTTTAAAAAGTTCGTTGGTGATTGAAGAACCATAAGTTATATATATATATTATCAAAATTTCTAAAAACCAAAATTAGTTTTCAATTTTCAATCAGTTTCAAATCAATTTTTTTCTGAACGGTATAGTATATATATTCTGAGAGCCTATGAATCACTCACACTGTAGTAATAGGTACGTTCCAACAACAAAGACTTCATACCTCCACATTTTTTGATAACACAAAATTTCTTCATTGTTCTACATTTGATAAAGGCACTTTTAGACTGTGGGATATTCTCCCTCAACATAAGATTTCCCCGCAGTCAAATACCGATCATCTTAGCTGATTTGGGGTCAGACAAAATGACGAAGTGAAACCACAGAGCGCTTGCTCAACAGATGCTCTCTGGAAGAAGTTCAGCAGTCGAAGGCGAAGTCATTGTCACGGAGTGTGTTTTGACTCTAATGAGTGAGGAAATGTAAAATTCAACGTCAAGGACTGTGATGTTTACAGTCTTTTGGATCGAGAGGGATTCAATTAATTATTGTTTCGTTTTATTTCGGGTTCTACAGCCTGCGCCAACTGTTACAGTCCAAAAATGTAGACACCTTTGATGAGTTTGAACTCGTGCCCTTACCACTAAGGGGAAAGTTTCCTTTAGTCGCAACACTCCAACAGGTTGAGCTATGAAGCCGATTAAATCAAACCTTTCGGACTGTGGATTATTCCCCTTGAACACCACACTTTCTCACTTTAAAATTGGTAGATACAAGAGAGATTTCTGTATACGGAAGGCAACACAATATCAAGAAAGAAAGAAATTAGGGAAAAATCAACATAATTGAGTTTATAGAAATGTTGGGTACTTCTTTCCATAATCAACATGAAAATGGTTTAGCTTAATTCCAAAAGCAAAGTTAAAAGCTGTTTGATTAACAGTGTATCCTTTGTATCCAAAGATCCAACAACTGAGTAAGAAAACGCCCAACGTCCTGTCCTGAAAATTAATAAAATACTACAGCCATTCTACTAGTTCAATATTTAATAAATTCGTTAATATAAAAGCCAATATCAGGTACTGTATGTCCAAAGGGCTTTTTCAATAGTTTGTTAAATATGTGACGGCTAAATACATAGTGAAGCAAGATAAGAGACCTTATGTACAAAGCAGCCATAGCGTCTTTGTCTACTAATGTGTGTGCAGTTTCTTTATACACGACTAGACGAGTTGCATTATGACTAACTAATGCAGGAAATACATAATAAAAAGTGAGCAGATATCGGTGGTTTCAAGAGAACTATTTCTCCCTACGTGCAAATGGTTGTACCAGGTGGATATTATATACAGGGTGTCTCACGAGTTGTTCCCCCCCCCCCCCTCCTAAAATCGTCCAAACGGGAGTAAACAAAAAATTTTTTTTTGAATCTTCATGTTTTTTTCCAAGGATCTCATATATTATATTTGCGCACCCCGCGCAACTGCGCAATCTTGCGCAACTGACACTAACTTTCTTATTTTAAATGGGAACCCCAATATTTTATTTGCAGATTCGGATTCTACTCAAAATTTCATGAAAATTTGACCCCGCAATCAATTTTTTTGATTGCGCGCAACCGGTTTAGCGAGCACGCAAAGTTGCGCAACCCCAAAATTGTCAAATAGTGGATGATGGTGAACTCTAAAGTGTGGCACATGAATTTTCATTGTTTTTTAACGCTGATTCACGTGGTGCTATCCGTTTCTTGATTCGACTCAATTTTTGCGGAATAATGACCTAAATTTGGTTATTTCTCGTGAAAAAATCATCTTTTTTCGCGCGTGTGTTTGGACCATAGCAGCCCTTTCTTCCATTGAATAACGCGTGGTAGGAGCACGAGGCATGATGACAATGATGTCGCAGACAGAACTAAGGAAAGTGAGCTGTGTCCAGTGGATGAGTGGACAAGGTGGAGTTTTATCGCTTTCATGGTTTGGCTAGAAACATCAACTCTTATCCGATGATCTTTGGTTGTGTGTACATCAGGCACACTTAGCTACCTCGAAAGGTTGTAAACAGAAGAAACAAAATACTTATCTGATTATTCAAAGGTCACTGTAACGGCAGCTAATTTATGCCGACTTTCAACTCTCGGATTAAGATGATTTTTCACTTGACCACTGAAGAAGGTTTCAATCTCCTATTTTTACATTTTTCAACCGGACCTCGACAACTAATCCCCGTAAAAATCTGAAAATAGACCCCTAAGATTTAAAAAAAATGGACGAGAAATAACCAAATTTAGGTCATTATTCCGCAAAAATTGAGCCGAATCAAGAAACGGATAGCACCACGTGAATCAGCGTTAAAAAACAATGAAAATTCATGTGCCACACTTCAGAGTTCACCATCATCCACTATTTGACAATTTTGGGGTTGCGCAACTTTGCGTGCTCGCTGAACCGGTTGCGCGCAATAAAAAAAATTGATTGAGGGGTCAAATTTTCATGAAATTTTGAGTAGAATCCGAATCTGCAATAAAATATTGGGGTTCCCATTTAAAATAAGAAAGTTAGTGTCAGTTGCGCAAGATTGCGCAGTTGCGCGGGGTGCGCAAATATGATATTTGAGATCCTTGGAAAAACTTATGAAGATTCAAAAAAAATTTTCTTTTGTTTACTCCCGTTTGGACGATTTTAGGAGGGGGGGGGGGGGGGGGACAACTCGTGAGACACCCTGTATACCAAATTAAAAGGACAAAACAAATATACTAAAATGTACGTATTGGACACTAGGGCTGGTAGAGATCAAGCGCCAAGGGATAATAATATCAACCGGTAAGTAGCTGAAACAAAAGCAACGATCAACAACTAAACATAAGATTTTTCTGAAACTTGTATAGAGGCCGGGGCCATGAGATCAATTTCTTCACTGTTCAGGCGGACTACCGGACTTCGTCTTTCACTGCAACAATACCACACATGGAACAGATTGGATAGGAATCAACCCTATAAGAACCAAAAAGGAATCTCATTATTATAAGGTGTTACACCTAGGAGACAGACACCGCCCAAGTACCTACCGATTCTAGAGCCCATTTCTGATAGACGTCGAGCTCTGCCATTTTTTGTTGATTATTTTCAATTATAAAACATTGAAATCGACCAAGAAAAAATGTTAACCTCCAAAATTGTTGGAAGTTAAAATATATATAAATTTAAAGTTAAAATATATATATATATATATATATTTAAAAAAAAAAGAAATAAATAAAAATTTACTATGCGCCGTCTAAAGTTCACGAAGTTTTGCTCAAAAATCCAATATCGATCTGGGATGTGCCGCAATCTCGGCCTCTTGATCAAAGAGATTTTGTTTCAGGATTAATCAATAAAAATGAAAATCTTAAAACTTTCGAGATAAGAGGGTGGTTTTTTCGTTTGATTCAAGGTGGCGAGTTTAAAAATTGTACCACAGACTACGTCTATTGTGCACAGATGAGTTACTTTAAGTAGAAATAATAAACCCTGCAATATCATGTGTATTATTTAATATGTTAAGAATTATTATAGGTATTAAGTTAAGTTAACAGAACGACACTTCATTTAAAGAGGTTCAATGACTAATGATGATTATGAAATCATCGTCATCATAAGATCATTAAATGATCTTTATTTTAACCAAGAGACTAACTTGTTCTTAACATCAGCTGACTAATGCCAGCTGATAAATAATCATAATTATTTACAATACTAATTCAGGATACTACCAAACCCTTTGTAATAATTTGATCTTTTTTTGTTTTTAATCTCAATTAGTTTTTGAGTTATGTCAGTTGAAAGATTTTGTTCTTCATTTCGACTTAAACTAACTAAAATGATCATAAATCCAAAAAGTTCAAAAACAAAAGTTGAAACATTCAAAACTAACAACCCCCCGGATGAAAAACCAGTTTTTTAAATAGGGAGAATGGATGAAAAATGAACTTCAATGAAATGAGCTCCAAGCGGGGTTTACGTTACCGACCACCGAGGTCATGATCCCCCATCACCTCGACGGAGCATTGTGCTTTGACGATAAATTTGGGCGCCTGAGCAACTGCTCAGTTTCTTAACTGTTCTTCGTTCGCGTAGTTTCAAAGTTTTGTTGCACATTACATCTATATATCAACCTCTATCAGAATACTAACCACTTCGATTTAATTTGTTGAGATTTCAATCAACTTTCATGAAGCTAATGAACGGTAAGTGGGGATACATCAGGGTAAAATGCATGGTGGGTCAATTCCATCCTACACCCCCCCCCCCCCCCCCGCCCAACGAGAGTAGCAGCTAAAGTATTCAGTATTCACCATCGGATTTCAGGCGTGTTCACCCCGCTTTCAGTGAGGAATTTGTTCAAATCTCCATTTTTTAAATCGTTTATATGTGAACCTCGTTTGAGGTTTCAAAGTGAATTTTTGTGTGCAAGCCTAAAAGAGGCGAAAAAAGCTCAGGTATCCAACGGTGAAAGAAAGTTTTGTACTGTAAGTTAGTGGAGACATTGTCGTTTCGATCCACAATTTTCACCTAAAATCGACTTGCCAGAAAAAATGAGTTTGGCATTGGATTTGATCCATATTTTTCGCTGAATCGAATGATGAGCTTCCTTGCTCAACAAATAAGACATCTCCTGACTCTTTCATCTAGTCGGAAGGGCTGAACTAACAGTTGAACATTTCAATTAAGATAATATTCACTCAGAACTTCAGACAGAGGAAAGGCCATGAAAATCCCCTATTTGTTGAGCGAGGTGGCCCGAGAAGAAGGTACAGACACATAAAATCCGACATCAAACTCTTTGTGGCAAATCGATTATGGGGCGAAAAACAAAAAATCCTCCTGTTTTCCACATTTAAACAACAATTCTCCACTGAATTCCAGCTTGACTTTTTTGTTTGCTAGTGGAAACCAACAATTTGACCTAGGTACGTGTAGGCTTACACAAAATAGTTCACCTTTGGATCATAAGGACCTGCGAGCGATAGAGAAAACGGAGATTTTAAACAATTAACAATTCTCCCTCTTCAAGTTCATTTCTCACCCTATTTGCCTATTTGGAGAACTTTGGCTTTCTGTCAGGGAGATAAAATATTCAACTCTATTGCAGACGGTTTAATCAGATTTGTTACTCCTTCAATTTGTAACTCCTACAGGAGTTATCGTAATTTTAGAGAGTTGAAGTCGAAAACACGAAAAAAATCGTATAACTGGCATCACTCGGTAAAAAAACTCTGCGCTCCCCTCGACCCCTCGAAGCATCTTGCTTAGGGCTTAAGGCTGTAATTCAAGGCACATGGAACATACTTAAGCAGCTCCCACCACCACCTTGTAAGGGATTACTTTCTTTTCATCGTGAAAATGGTTTACAATATATTAAACCATTTTATAGGTTCTTTAAATTCCATTATGTAAAAAGGATGCTAACCTACAAAGTGAAAATGAAACTGCACTAAATCTAAGAAGGTTCTTACCGCTTATGTTGCCTACAGTTCTTTCAACTTAGGAATACAACTCAGCCGCTTCCATATTTACAGTAGTTTTGGCAGTTTCTAATTAATACATAAATTGAATGCTTTTCAACGAATGATGAACGATTTCCGTGCGACAAACACTGAAAGAGTTCCATTTTCCTGCAAATGGCTTGGTCCTTGGGAAACTCCTCGGGAAATATCAGAGAGAGTTTTTCGATACAAGAAAACGTAACACTTTTAGTCCATGCTAAAAATGTTACGGGACAACTTCAGTCATAAATGTTCTCTAGAATCGGTACCTACCTGGCTGGTGTCAGCAATTTAGGTGACGTACAGTGGGGTCAAATGCGATTTTGGGTGGAAAAAATATAAAATAAGGGAGTAACCGAGTTTCCAATTTCCCCATACAGGGGAACCCATTTTAAGGATTTTTGAGCGGAAGGATAATTTTTAAATGAAATTGAGCAGATGAGACGGTTTGTGAATCTTTCAATTCCGCTTTGATTGAAAACCACGACTTTGGGGTTACAAATGAGGAAATGAGGAAGTTACAGTTTTTTTTCAAAATTCCTTGTTCACGTTACTTCAACTTCTACGCCTCATTGCTTCCGTGGAGCCAAATGGATCAACATCATTCCTACATACTTAAGTATCTGTGTTCACCAACTACAATGGTGCACACCAATTATAAAACTATCGCCGAAGCTACCCAGTCAATTTACCGGAGGTTCATAAAGTAGAGAAAGAATCGAGTGGAACAAATAATAACGATCCTGATACAAAAACCAAAATATACTTAACAAGCACTGCTCGTTGTATTGTTTCAAATTATTACGTGGTAAGTGGTGTCATTTTTTGTACAGAACATATAAAATATTAAATATGAGTTTTCCCTCCAAGGTGAATCAGCCCTGCCTTAGAGTCGGTAAAATTTCGTTCCATATGAAGAAAACCCATTATACTACCTTGCTATGAGCTCGCCATTTCATCTCATTCTAATTAATAACTTTGAGACTACAAGCACAAATTTGAGATTTAGCACTGATCAGTTCAAGTTCCTGTGATGGGTCCAACGACAAGGAGGAAGGACGAAACCCCCGGTTCCCAGATCACAATTCTTTATTACAAATAATAATACCTTTAGGAACAATTAAATTAATAATGATATAAAGATCACCCCAAATACAATGAGAACGAGGTTTAAGCGAATTTAAGCCACTTATCGTACTACAGAGTAATTTGGATTGTATAACCCCAGGATAATAGTAATAATATGATAATAATATGATTTAACAACCCCAATTGTAATATGAACGAGAATAATGATATAACAGTACAACTATCAACCCCAATTATACTAATATAATAGCGTAATTTACCAACCCCAATTGTAATATGAACGATACTAAAACATAGTAAAGCTTCCTATCGTACTACCGAGTAATCAAGCTTTTACAACCTCAAGAGAATAATGATAATATAGCAGTACAATTATCAACCCCAATTATAATATGAACGCCACTCAGGCAAAACTAAAAGTCTGATGCGACTCCCAATCGAGGGTTTTTACCCCTCGAGGGTAGTTAAGGACAATCACTTTCCGGCGAGCCCGAATTACGGATTTCCGCGTATAAACGTCGCCCGGTAACTTCACGAATACTTCACTGTTCAATGTACTTCAGTCCGCGTACCGTACTCCTTTTACTGATCCGTATACAACCCTTCTATCGTTCCCGTGTACGTTCCACCAATCTTACACGTCCTGTTCTTTTGCTCACAACCAACCTTCTCGCTGGCTTGCGTCGGAACTCTTCCAACCACGACTGCTGGTCCCATCTCCCCTTCGCGATTTGAGCCCTCGCGTCAGCAGTTTCCTGCTCCCCTCATTAGGATATTCCACAGATCGGGAAAGATTACGCGCTTTATTTCCCCCGTCCACGCTGCCCTTTACATGCCAACATATATTGTCTGTCGCCCGGGATACGTCCCACTACTTCACAAACTGAAATGGAAATTACTTTTGGTTTATTATTCAATAATAAACCATTGTAATCGCTATGGAAAAAAAAATTCTGACCCCCCCTGAAAATTTGATGGTTTACGTTTCAAAGGGTGTAGAATCCGAATCTGCAATAAAAATTTTTCCGTCCGTCCGCCGTATGCACGATTTCTCCCAAACGGCTGGAGCAAAAGATCTGCAATTTTCAGGAAAAATCCATCTTGGTCCGACGACGCCCCAATTCTTGAGCCAGGTCTCTCACTCAATTTAAAGTGCCCTTTAAGGGCTGTCAAAGTTTTGTAAAATCCCTTAAAACCTCAAAACAAGTCGAAGCGGCCTAAACTTGTACCTATTTGAAGAACATACCACGATTAATCGAATGAGCCCCTCCCCAGGTCCGTAGGTCAAACCATTTCCAATGTATGGCCCGATTTATGGTGCCAACATTTGCGTTTTTTGGTTTCTTATTGTTTGTTTGTAACCTAGTAATGCCGATAGCGTCGAGTTGTAGTGAATGTGGATACCGGAGTGATAGCCAATGTTGATACTTGTAGTTTATAGCCGATACAGGGTTGAAGCATTCTGATATGCATGAAACGCTGATAATATTTAGGTAAATATTATTCAATATTATTACTGGGGTAAATAAGTATTCTTTCACTGGGGTTAATTATTCAATTGGCTTGAGTTCATGATTTGAATCTGTACAAAGCTTCGGAGTGTGCGTGTTTCACAGGGGATAGAGCGATTATTGAATTTCAGGAGATATGCATAGAGCACGTAAATCTGTTCTCAACCAAAATACCTATTTGGATTGATCAGTTGATAATATTTGTGTGCCTCCTGAAATTCAGTAATCGCTCTATCACCTGTGAAACACGCACACTGCAAATTCTTTCAGTGGGGTTTATTATTAAATTTTATTCATTTGAGTTGCATTCATGATTTGAATTTCTACTAAGCTTTGGAGTGTGCGAGTTTTACAGGTTATAGAGCGATTATTTAATTTCAGGAGATATGCATAGAGCACGTAAATCGGTTCTCAACTAAAACACCTGTTTGGATTGATCAGTTGATGATATTTGTGTGCCTCCTCTACATCAGTCTACCTTTGGCTACATCGTTTAAATTTGGATTTGGGGAAGTTTTAACGCAACACGAGTGCTAAAGGACTTGATAAATTATAGATGTTTTTACTGTGGGGGGTATTGAGCTCAATAAAAAACGCTGCAAATTCTTTCACTGGGGTTTATTATTCAATTGGCTTGCGTTCGTGATTTGAATTTCTACTAAGCTTTGGAGTGTGCGTGTTTCACAGGATAGAGCGATTATTGAATTTCACAAATATGATCAACTGATCAATCCAAATAGGTATTTTGGTTGAGAACAGATTTACGTGCTCTATGCATATCTCCTGAAATTAAATAATCGCTCTATCCTGTGAAACACGCACACTCCAAAGCTTAGTAGCAATTCAAATCATGAACACAAGCCAATTGAATAATAAACCCCGGTGAAAGAATTTGCAGCGTTTTTTTCGCACCAATGGTGTAAACCAACCCGCGGCGTAATAAGTAGGAGGAAGTGCTAAGTACCTACTGAAAGCTAAAATAATTCTGTCCCCAAGTGTACCGATTATTTATCAAGCATTTTGAGATGTACATAGATTAGTGGCTCATAAAATAACTGGAATGGAACCAATTTGCGCTTTACAAATCGTAACAATGAACGATTTACTATTCCAACAGGAATGGAATAAGTTATTCTACAATAAATTTAGCTTCTACCATCCTATTTTTTTTTTTTTTTTAATGCATATCTTTTTATTGTAAAGATTGGCACTAAACGTAATGGACTTACTTTGAGGTCTTAAGGAAGATGGCACGCTGATCACAAATATACCACGTATCCATAAGATAAGTGAAATGTTAAGGTACGGAAGGAATGTTAAGTAGAGAAAGCAAATAGGACTTTTCATGATATAGCTATCGTGAGCATTAAACATATGTATTGAAAGGTTGCTGCATTAAGCATTACTTACAACTCAAAGGATTCAATTCTCTAACCGCAAGGAGAATTATGTCAGTTTTGACGCTGAGGACTGTTCAACGTTCTTTTAAAGTTGGATGAGCCAAAACTAGTTATAGAATTATAGAATCTTACCTGCTTTAATGTGAATAAGCTGGCTAACTGTAATGTAGCTTCAGAGTTGTTTTTCGAATACCATTGACCGCTAAATCATGATAATCAATAAACGTTTAATCATGTTCCATCTATGTCTTTTACTCCTGTTCATAATTAAGAAATTTAAAAATTACTCACTTGGATAGATCATTTTTCAATTCTTGAAGAGTCGAGGCACATTGCTGGTAAAACAAAAGTTGGGCGTCAACGAAGTCGTGCAGACTTCTACAATGTGAAGAATGTGAGTTGTTGACACTCTCTAATAGCAGCTTTGTGATTTCCACCTGACGATCAAACTCAGACTGGGCAACGCGAAGATCCCTCTCTGCCTGAAATACAACAGTGAATTGTGAGAATAGTTGTAAAACCCACTTGTGGGCTGTAAAGCGCTTTCTTTGGATTTTTGATTCTTTTTATTGAGGACGATAGAACTTAATTTAGACCATAGACAAATAATAAGGAATCTCAGTCTAGAGGAGTTAGGGAACAATACCATAACTGTTTCGTGAACTACTGTACAAGAAATTCACTAATTTCATAAATAATCAAATAATAGCGGAGCAGGATAAAAGACTAGACGAGTTCGCGTTATAGAATAACCTTGTATTCTTTGAGTAACGCCAAAGGTATAGGAGTCACGTTAGACGTGACGTCATTATCAAACAATTCCCTTTTTTTTACATAATACATTGCTAATACATTATCGTATTTATTTTATACTAACAATAATACACCATTACCTTTACAAAATATAATCCACCACCACCTAATTCCATTACCTTTACTAATAATAATCCATTATTACATTTATATAACAATACAATTTAGATTATACCTTTTTTTTTAAATTTATTTTCAAAACTGAATTCACTTTTTTCCTCGTTTTGAGATTTTGTCACTTGAAACAGAATCATCACGAAAGAATGAGAATTTACGAGTGGGTTTGTACTGTCTACCAAAACGTGAGGCTGTGGTTTCAAAATCTTTAGAACCACCAGGAAGGGTACCTTTGGATTGTCCATCTTTTCTCAGAGATGGGGAACAGGAGAGGCGAGGGGACGGGTCGAATTTGATGGGCGATGTTCCAACTGAGATAGTTTGAGCTCCCTGTGGGGACCGTGCTTTTTCAGGAGACTTTGGGATGACTACGGATTTGCGAGGTTGTGCTGCACATGGAGGGTCTTAACCAGGTACGGTCGCGACGATAAAGTCGACCATCATCAGTGCTGACGTTATATGAATTTCCATAGCTGTTCTCGACAACACCTTTGTTCCATACTTTCCCCATTTGAGGTTTGATGAAAACTTCCTGTCCAACTTCGAGATTTGGTAAAGTTTTAGCGGTCTCGTCGTGATGAAGTTTGGCGATTTTTCGTTTGGTTACTATCATATTCTGGACTTCTGGGACGACTTCGGGAATTAGAAGTTTATTTGATGAAGGAATCAGCGTTCTAGTTCTTCTTGACATCAATTTCTGCACGGGGCTAGAATCCATTCCTACTGTTGGCGTGTTCCTCCATTCTAACAATGCTGCAAGGAAATCTGTGCCATCACGAGAGCATTTCCGAAGTATGTTTTTTGCAATTTTCACAGTGGCTTCAGCTGTTCCATTCTCGCTGCTGTGTAGTGGCGCTGATGTTGAATGCAAGAACTCCCAATCGCTCGCAAATTTCCTGAACTCATTTCCAATACGCTGTGGTGCGTTGTCAGTGATGAGAACCTGTGGTGTTCCATGCCTGGCGAAATTCTTTTTACAAAATTCGATGATCGTAGTACTTTTGATATCGGGGACTTGTTCGACCTCAAAAAAATCTGAGTACGAATCCACCATCAGGATGTACTGGCGTTTTTCAAACTCAAATGCATCCATTGAAACACGTTCCCATGGTAGTGAAGGAATTCTGTGAGTCTGCATTGGCATCTTAGGTTGATTTGGAGCCAATTCTTGACAGGTTTCACAATTCTTGAGGGTGTCCCTGATCTGAGAACTCATGTCCAAAATGAAGTGTCTCTTGCCCGTCGAAGCGATGCATTTTGTCCGATGTGGCAGAGATGAATTTTGCGAATAAACTCGGGTCGCAGAGTTTGTGGGACGACTATTTGATCTCCTTTGTAAATTATTCCATCTTGGATGCTCAACTCGTCTCGGAAATCCCAGTAAACTTGCAGGCAAGATGGTAGTCGTTCCTTGTGAGGCCAACCATCTTTGATGGCGGATGCGAGTAGCGGTAAAACATCATCTTTGGCAGTCTCAATTTTCACTTTTTCAAGGCTTTCCTGAAGAATGTTAATGTTAGCAGAGTTCTTGATAGATTCCAATTCTTCGTAAATCCTGTCCATTTGATAGACTTCATCTAAACGAGGATCTTCTGTTGATACAAGTTGTAGCCTTGAGAGAGCATCAGCAATATACATTTTCGAACCTTTGAGAAATCTGACATCTAAATTGAAGCGCTGTAGGCGTAGCATCATTCGCTGTAGCCTGATTGGAGCTTCAATGAGAGGTTTTTTAAAAATGTTAACAAGTGGGCTATGATCGGTCTGCGCAATCAGCTTTTTACACCCAATGATGTACCCTGAGTACCTAGAGCAAGCAAAAACGAGACTTAAGCATTCTTTTTCGATCTGTGCATAACTCTGTTCAGTATCAGTGAGGCTTCTTGATGCTTATGCAATCGGACGATCTGCTTGAAGTAATACGCAAAAGAGACCCTTTTGTGACGCATCTGATTGAATTGTAATCGGCTTATTTGGATCAAAGTATGCAAGTACTGGGGCCTTCACGATGCATTCTTTGACTGTATCAATTGCCTTTTTTTGAAGTTCCCCCCACTCCCATTCTCGACCTTTCTTAGTCAATTGACGAAGAGGTTCGCAAATGGCTGATAGATGAGGAACAAATTTGGACATGTATGTAGCGAGTCCAATAAAACTTTTGACTTCAGTGACGTCAGTAGGGTATTTCATATCTATGACGGCTTGAACTTCTGCCGGATCTGGGCGTAAACCGTCTTTTCCAAGGATATGACCCATATATTTTACCTCTCTTTGTTTAAATTTTATTTTATCTTTGTTAAATTTCAGGTTTGCTTTGCGTGTTCTTTCTAGGAGTTTTTCAAACGCAATGTCATGGTTCCGTGATGCTTCTTCGTCATTTCTACCTCTGCCAATGACCAAAATGTCATCCTGGATGATCACAATGTCTTTGAGATCAGCGAATACTTCGTGTAAACGACATTGGTATACGTCACTGGAAACAACGAGTCCAAATGGCAAACGCAAAAAACGGAATCTGCCATAAGGCGTCCAAAAAGTTGTCAATTTGGAGCTTTCTTCAGACAATTTTAAATTCCAAAACCCATCCTTGGTGTCAACGACTGTCAAAAATCGTGCACCGTTGAGCTCTGGCATTATGCTTTCAATGGTGGGAATTTCGTATTCTGTTCGTCTCAAGGCTTGGTTGAGGTGCATTGGATCTAAACAGATACGCAGCTTTTTTGGTGTCTTCACCAATACAATGTTACTTATCCAATCGGTGGGACCCTTCTCTTTCACTATGATGCTCTTCCGAACCATATCATCTAGCTTCTCTTTCAGTTCAGCGCGTAAAGGTACAGGGATCCTGAGTGGTTTCTGCTTGACCGGATGGTACGTCGGGTCCACGCTTACCTTACACTCTCCTTCAAGGCAACCAATACCAGAGAAAACGTCTTTATATTGAAATAGTGTTGGAATTATCTATGATAATTAACACTTAGGTATTTCTACCCCAAAAACCTAATTTACTATTTCAATAGTTTTAAAACTTGAAAATAGAAATTAATGGTGAATTGGGTATTTTTGATTAATAACAATCGGATTGGAGTTTATATAGATTTATTGAATCTGATATAGGTCCGATATGAAATCAAGAGAGGATTTGGGTTGTATTAAGGAACCGCAAATAATGGAAATGGGACTTACCAGTTATGAGACGGCTAGGGATCAACTGATGTCTCACAACGCGCCTCTTGGTTATGTACGCGCTTATGTTATTTCATTTTTAGGTATATCGATCACTACCTACTTGTACGATACCGTGACTTGTCAAATAAAGGAAACTCAGAAATGCGTAAACTGCGGGGATGCCCACCCTGCAAATTACCGTGGGTGTGAAGTAGCTAAGGAGTTACAAAAACTCAAACAACAAACAAGAAGACTTCGGTCGGGAAAACCAGACGAGAAGACTTCTACGAAACCGGCTTTAAAACTTCAAAACCAAACCAATATCGCGCAAGCGAGTCACAAAAATGTGTCTTACGCCAGTGTAGTGAGTTCAAATACTACAAATTCATCTGTTGACAAAATGCTCACTATGATGTTTGAAATGTTGAACGAACAGAAGCATACTAACAAATTGCTAATTGAAAGAATTTCCACACTAGAAAAGAGTATTAAACCCAAACCATCAGTGAAAAAATTATGAAAATACAAAACACGCTTCGAATTGCCGCATGGAATGCGAACGGGCTTGCACGACATGTCTCTGAACTGGAGCTCTTCCTGAACCAAGAAAAAATAGATATATGCCTAGTTTCTGAAACACATTTTGTCCACTCATCGCACATTAAAATCAATGGATACAAATGCTACCGAGCGGATCATCCAGCAGATCGTCCACGAGGTGGTTCGGCAGTTATCATCAAGAATTCTATTAAGCATTATGCACACCATAACATTAAAGAAGACTTTATGCAAGTCTCCTCAGTAACAGTGTTGGTAAACAGCAAAAATTGCACCATATCAGCAATCTACTGCCCACCACGTTATAATCTTAAAGAAGAGGATTTTGTTTCCTTGTTCAGGAGGTTGGGCCCAAATTTTGTCATTGGGGGTGACTTCAACGCAAAAAATACTTACTGGGGCTCACGCCTTACTACAACAAAAGGCCGAGAACTATTTTCTGCTGGTAAAAAACTACATAGCGATTTCTATTCTTCCGGAAATCCTACATATTGGCCTACGGATACAGCAAAAATTCCAGATCTCATTGACTTTTTTGTGGTTAGAGGAATAACAAGTAATTTTATCCATGTTGAGGATTGCGGAAGCCTCATGTCAGACCACTCTGCAATTGTCCTCACAGTTAGTGAATCAATAATATTAAAAGATAATCCTCCACGATTAACTACGAACCTCACCAACTGGGATGCATTTAAGAACTACATAACTGATAATATTGATCTATCAGTGCCTCTGAAATGTACTGAACAGCTGGAAGACGAAGCTGAAAATTTTGTTAAACTTATCCAGCGAGCAGCTTGGGCCAATACTCCGCATGAAACTGTGCACTTGCCTAAAAATATATCCTACCCCCGCGAAGTAAGGGAGCTAATAAGGGAAAAGAGGAAAGCTAGAAGAACGTGGCAGCTTACCCGAGCCCCGTGCGATAAAATTAAATTAAACAGACTAAAGAATCAATTGGATAATTTATTGTCAGAAATTGAGGAAGAAACCCACTTGAGACTAATACATAGTTTAAACCCTGAAAAAGATACGGAATATTCACTCTGGAAGGTTACTAAGTCGCTTAAATTGACTCAGGAGCACGTACCTCCCATAAAAAAGGAAGATGGGGCATGGGCAAAAAGCCCATCTGAAAAAGCGGAAGTCTTTGCTGCATACCTCGAAGAAACGTTTGTTCCCAATGTTAGTGAGTTAGAAGGTGATGAAATACCGTTTTTCACCTCCTCTGCTGTCATAGACAACATCCAACCAGTCACACTTAGTGAACTAAAAAATATGATTCGTGATCTTAAAACGAAAAAAGCCCCAGGATATGATCTCATTACTGGAATTGTAATCAAACATCTTCCTGAGGAAGGCATGCGAATGTTGCTCTACCTCATCAACGCAGCACTAAGGTTAAAATATGTACCACGATGCTGGAAAGTGGCAGAAGTTATCATGATACTGAAACCGGGGAAAGATCCCTATGATAAAAAGTCTTACAGACCTATATCTCTGCTACCTGTAATATCAAAGCTTTTCGAGGGACTACTTATTCGAAGACTGAAAGATATTGTTCAAAAGAAAGAATTAATCCCGGATCACCAGTTTGGATTTAGAGAAAAACACTCCACCATTGATCAAGTTCATCGTATAACTGAAATTATTGAAAATAGCCTGGAAATGAAACAAGTCTGCGCAGCCACCTTCCTTGATGTTTCCCAAGCTTTTGATAAAGTCTGGCATCAAGGACTTGAGCACAAACTCGAAAGAGACTTACCAAAAGAATTTTACTTAATATTGAAATCTTACCTAGCTGAAAGACATTTCAGGGTGAAACATGAGGGAGAGTATTCCAGTCTCAGGAAGATAAGGGCAGGTGTCCCGCAAGGTAGCGTGCTTGGCCCTTTGCTCTATCTTCTGTATACACGTGATATACCTACCAATAACGACACAATAGTGGCAACTTTTGCCGATGATACAGCACTTCTAGCAGTAGGAGATACAGTAGAGGATGCAACTAGGAAACTACAGGAGACTATTAATAACGTCAGTACTTGGACAAAGAAGTGGCGCCTCAAGCTCAATGAGCAGAAATCGGCTCACATCAATTTCACGAACAAGCATATAACTAAAATACCAGTTACACTAAACGGAAGAGAAATTCCTTTTGCCAATACAGCAAAGTATCTTGGGATGACTCTTGATGCAAAATTAAGATGGAAAGAGCATGTCATTAAAAAAAAAGAAGAATTAAACATCAAGTTCCGAAAAATGTATTGGTTGCTTGGAAGATACTCCAAACTATCCCTACATAACAAATTGCTTCTCTACAAGCAAATTCTACGACCAGTTTTTACATATGGAATTCAACTCTGGGGCTGTACAAAAAAGACCAACATCAAAATAATTCAAACATTTCAAAACAAGGTGCTAAGGAGTATCGTCAACGCTCCTTGGTACGTACGTAACGACGACCTCCATCGGGACCTCAAGATAGAACCAGTCAGTGAGGTGATCAAACTATTTGCCGCTAAACACGAGCAGAGGCTTCATCAACATATGAACCCAGAAGCTCTACGATTATTAGACAACAGCAACGTCATCCGACGTCTGGATAGAACAAAACCTCTCGACCTTGTGGCGTGACAATGTGACAAGTGCTTGAAGATCATATAGAGTAGTTGCCATTGGGCTATTACCTCTACAAACTGTAGTTATTGTATTAATGTAAATTAACTTGATGGGCTATGCTCAGTTGTTATGTTATTCATGGATTTGTGTCGGTATTAAGTCATTCAATTCTGACATTGCTATTAAAAACTTAATTACCGATGTGGGATTGCACTTTGAGAAGAAAGGTATTTTGTCAATCGCCGCTTCATAATGTTTTGATAGTTTCTGATTTTCTACCGAAGCGGGTACCTCTCTTTTCACATTCTGTCCTTCCCCCTTAGTTTGAGATGGGTTTTTGACTTCCGGTGCTCGGTTTTGACGTTTGATAACTTGATCAATTTGCGCTTGCATTTTCGCGCAAATTTTCTCGTTATCTTTTTTATTTGCCTCTATCTGCGTTTGCATTAGCTGAATCATTTGCGTTATGCTTTCAGCCAAGGCGGTTATCGCCGGGTCGGAAGTCGGTTTGTGCTCCTTGCATAGTCGGCAGACGAATTTCGCCTTCCGAGACACACCCGCCTTCTTCCAGTTTTCATAGCTATACCCTGTGCACTGTGAATGATAATGCTCTTGGCATTCAGGGCAAAAAATGAAGTTCGCTTCTTCCGGCGATTCTATGGGTGTTCCGCATAGACCACAGAGCTGCATATTGATTCGTTAGCGCGCGTATCTTTTTGTGCGAACTGTTTTTGTTACCGTTCCTCTGGCCGTTCCTTCTCAGATCGGGTGTGTCAAGAAATGACTTTATTGGCAGTTTCCGGGGGGGATTGGTGGGGAAGGTGGCCAATCGTTTGAGGTTTGGGTAATCAGCTGGAATTGAGGGCTGCAAAGGTTGCTGAGACAAGAACGTTCGATGGATTTTTAGAACTGGTCTGTCTGCTGTTAAAGTTCAATGTTTGCCGTTCGTGAGTTATTGTTTATCGTGATCGTGAAAAGTGTCGACAAACTAATGATCTTTCACACTTTTATCTACTAGGCATGCATTCAAATTACCTCTTGATCTCTTAGATTCTATTCTCAACATGTTTTGCAGTGGAAGCGATTGAGTTTTAATGGAATCTGAAATTCTTTTCGAGGAAGAATGATGTCAAAAGGGATTTCAATATTTTCGTGAGTCTTCAGAAATTCAAATGGTCTTTCTCTCTGCTTACTTTGTTTAAGCGCAATGGGAAAAAACCAATGTTAGAATAAAGAAAAATTAGTTGTACGTGTTTTTTATTAATAAAACACGATTGATTTAATTATTCAGAAGCCGTGGTTCGTCCTTTTGCTACCATGAAATAATGTTGGAATTATCTATGATAATTAACACTTATTTCTACCCCAAAAACCTAATTTACTTTTTCAATAGTTTTAAAACTTGAAAATAGAAATTAATGGTGAATTGGGTATTTTTGATTAATAACAATCGGATTGGAGTTTATATAGATTTATTGAATCTGATATAGGTCCGAAATGAAATCAAGAGAGAATTGGGGTTATATTAAGGAACCGCAAATAATGGAAATGGGACTTACCAGTTATGAGACGGCTAGGGATCAACTGATGTCTCACAACGCGCCTCTTGGAGGAGCGTCCGCGAAGGCGGAGCCGATGAAGTATCGGTCCGCGTCCGCGTAGCAGTTCCAGGAACTGCTACAATATTTGCTTAATATCTCCTTAGCGGGTGCTGGTATGGCTTCTTCCATCTGCTTTATTTCGGTCAGCTTCACAAGACCTAGCTTCTCACAGCTATCAGCAGAAATCAAGGGTAACTCTTTCTTCGTAGAGCTCAGCTTTCCCACGACCTGAAATTTGAGCGTGCATTTAGCGTGTTTGCTCGCTACTGGCAGGCTGATTTCTCCGACTGGATTGATTATCCCTCCTCCAAAAACTCGAATTGAAATTTTGCTTGGCTGAATCTCGAACTTATTTCCGAAAATTTGCTTAAGAGTTCTGGCCTCTACCACATTGATCGTGGCACCGCTGTCGAGCTGACATTCTACTGCTTTCACGTGCTATCAAGCGTAGCTAGCCATACTCTCTTTGATTTGGAAGTGTTGAGATTTCTGACGGATTCTATCTGCAGTGCTTCCTCTGACGCAAAATCACTTTCGCCTGAATCTTCATCCAGCTGCTTCACTGCTTTGCGCTTTGGATAACCTTTCTTTCGCTTATCAGATCTACAAACATTTTCCGTGTGATTATACTTGGAACAGATCCGGCACTGATACCCATAGGCGGGACATGATTTCCGATCCTGCTTATGAACAGTACCGCAGTACTTACATGGAATTGGTTCGGACTTGAGATGACTTCGTGACTTATTTTGGTGTTTATGACGCCAACTAAGCTTATTTACCTGTTCAGAGGAGGTAGAACCATGTATCTGCTTCATATGGTTACTAGCAAGCTCGTTCACTCGACAGGTGTTGATTGCTGTGTCAAGGGTAAGCTTAGGGTCACAGATCAATTGCTTCTTGGTATCGTCATCGCCTATACCAAGCACTAATCTATCGCGTATCATTTCGTCCTCCATAGTCTTGTAATTACACGTTGAAGACAACTGACGCAAACGACCGACGTACGAATCAATTGACTCGGATGGATTCTGGACAGCTGATCCAAAAATAAAACGCTCGTAAATGACGTTTACGGCGGGCAAAAAGTGTCCATCGAGTGCCGTAATAATTTCATCTATTTGTTGCGCTCTGTCCTTGGTAAGCTTCAGGTTTTTTAGAATCTGACTCGTCTCACACCCAAGCAAGCATTTAAAAGTCGCAATGCGGATTGGCTCTTCCTTCCTGTCGAGTCCGGAAGCAATCAAATAGTTAGCTCATTCGTCTTTGAAAAACTTCCAATTTTCAACTGCATTACCTTCCAGCGACATACGGGACGGCAGCGGAATATTCGTCGACATCTCTTGACAACGTTCAGGATGTTCTGCCTACTAAACGTACCGAAAATCGTGCCGACAACCGAATGTAAACAAAACCACGTTGCGCCGGAAACAAACGTTGCGCTAACGCCGATAAAACTGAGCAACGAACTAAACCGATCAACTTAGCGGCACGCGGAATCACCTGACACCATGTTTCGTGAACAACTTTACAAGAAATTCACTAATTTCATAAATAATCAAATAATAGTGGAGCAGGATAAAAGACTAGACGAGTTCGCGTTATAGAATAACCTTGTATTCTTTGAGTGACGCCAAAGGTATAGGAGTCAAGTTAGACGTGACGTCATTATCAAACAATAACTCTTGAAAAAATGCAGTAAAATTTACATTTAATGGCAAAAAACTAGTATTATTCATTCAAGCAGAAACCATGGCCTCTCTTTCTGAAATAGGTAACACGGTGTCAAATGTTAAGAACCGTGGGTTATATCATAGAAGTTTGTGATGAACCGCAGGTTATCACAAATTTTTGATTTACGATTACAAAGGCTTATTATTGAAAATAATAAACCAAAACCTGTTAATTATTATTAAGTTGTATCACTCCAATATTAGACCTATACTGTGCAAATGACTACTCTAGCAATATTTATTATTGAACTCCGCCGACCATTATCTAAGTGTAACAACGTCATAAAACGTTAACCATAAGATCATTTTAGAAAATCCACCTTTATGTCTCTGCATTGGCTAGCAACTTGACGCAGACAGATTTTTCATAATCGGAGAACGAATACTATTATCATTATTATTGCTACATTTAGTTGAGGGTCCTTGGAAGGGCTCAAACTTTCCCTCCGCCGGGAACTGCATTATTTGAGCAATTTAGAGATAAGGGAATCAAAACATCTAGGAAATTTTCCATTTCAGGCTGAAAATCGGTTGTCTTGTGTATTTTGATGCGTAGAATCCAAAAATAAGGTTAAAAAAACTCAAAGGGAGATTTTGAACATTTTTGACAGGGTGACCGTGACACAAATTATTTATTTTACCACCAGCATTCTCGACTCAATATTTTCACATTTCTAGGATAGGCTCGGATCTATCATTTTGCATTCAAAATATACTTTAACAGGGTTGTTAAGAAGTGCTTTAATATAAACGAGCCCCATGTAGCCTGATTTACTCCGTACTTACAGCATTAACGAGCCCCATATAGCCGTATTTACAGCAACGATGCTGTTGGGAGTGTACTAAATAATCCTGCTATTCCTGTTATCAAGTCAAGTTCTACCTCTTCACGTGTAGCGTCTACTCTACCTTTCATTAGTTAGGCCAATATGGCTATACGGGAGTGAACTTTGGGGCTTGGTATGCAAATCACAAACTAAACGCATTGAGACAGTTCAAGCAAGAGCACTGCAAATACTGACTGGGGCACATGTGGGATTTTAGCAATAAAATTAAAAACAGTACAAAAATTAACAGTACAAAAAATAGTTGTAATTAATAGCAGTACATTAATTTAAGCTTTCTGACTTGATACTTTCATGTAAATAAATTTATACCATAAAACATGAGCTTAGTTCAGTTTTCAAATTAATTAGAAACATTAATTTCAGAATTAATAATTGATTTTCAGGCAAGTTAGTTCTTCAATAGTTTAGGCACAGTTACACATTTCAATTCAAAATTTAATTGTTAAGCGTATTAGTTTAGGTAAGTAAGGAACATAATTATTTATTATAGTCTCATATAATAGGAATATATTAGTTTACAAAAATTACAATTTAGAATTTAGTTTTTAGGCATTTAAGTTTTCATGGAATACATATTATTTTATAGACATAATACAATTTATAATGGAATAGAATGTTCAGTAGGTACATATATTATTAGTAATTTAGTTTTAGTACATTGGTGTTAAGGCATGTATAATCATTCAAAATGTAATCATTTGCTTCTGGAAAAAACTAAATTTGTTTGGTCCAAACGACTTCGTTAGGAGATCCGCTAATTGTTTGTCTGTAGGACAATAATCAATATTCACAGTCTTGTTCTCAATCAATTCTTTTATAAAATTAAATCGAACATCGATGTGCTTCCTCTTACGACTGAAGTTACCTTTTTTAATCAGACTTATGGCGCTTAGGTTATCAACTTCAAGTGTGGCTTTAATACAAAAGTATTAGTACTGGTAAAAACCAGTTAATTCTTCAAATAAAGTTTTTAGGTAAATTAATTCTTTACAACATTCTGCTGCCGAAATAAACTCACTTTCTGTACTCGAGGTAGCAACAATTGGCTGGTTTTTTTTTAAATATTTTTTTTGACCAATTGACAGGACCGCCAGCATAGTATATGACGTTGCCTGAGGTACTTTTTCTGGTGTCAGGATCCCCGGCGTAGTCGTAATCACAATCTCGACGATCTCATGGGTGAAGTCTTTCAAGTAACAGATGCCAGCGTCAATTGTGCCCCGTAGATATTTCAGAGTTCGTTTGTGGTTTTGAAGATCATTTTTCGTTGGGTTTTCGACGCGTCGACTACTCATCCCCACGGCGTAGGCTAGATCTGTTCGGGTTTTTGTGGAAATGCATAGAAGACTTCCGACGGCTTCCATGAATGGAAATTCTGTCACCAGTCCATCATTTTCTTGAGAGGGTTTCAAAAACGGAGTTGAGGCGGATTTGGAGTCGGCCATTCCGAATTTTTCCAATATTTGTTTAGCATACCTACTCAGGTTGTGCTATTTTTAATCCATCTCCCCGACGAGTGACTTCGAGACCCAAAAATGTATTAGGGTTTTTTACAGCGGACATCTCAAATTCCTGGGTAAACTGTGCAAGAAGTTTTTAGATTTTCTCATCACTGTCAGACGCCAAAATTAAATCATCGACATGAATTGCTAGGAAAAGCGTGGAGTCTGAATTCTTGAATATGCAGGGTTCATGTTTTAGGGCTTTTAATCCACTTTTAGTGAGAAATTCTGTGAATCTCTCATTCCATCGAAGTGGTGCTTCTCGTAAACCGTAGAGCTTTTTCAAGGCGACATATTTTATTTTTCGGATTTTTAAAGCCTTGTGGCACTTCCATGTAAACAGGGTTTTCCAGTTTTCCATACAAAAAAGCAGTTTTTATATCAAATTTTGATACATGGTAGTTTTTAGTCGCAATCAAGGCATGAATTAGTCGCAGAGCATCACTGCTTACAACTGGGCTGAATGTTTCATCATTTGATCCACGTTTTTGCTCACAACCCCTTGCGACGAGTTGTGCCTTGAATTTTTGGTCGTCCTTGATTCGAAATACCCATCGATTCGACAGAATTCTTTGGTTGCCTGCGGTTTTCCGATCAACCAGAGTCCAGGTTCCGTTTTTGAACTCTCCTTTTTTCGGTTTCTTTTTCAAATATCTTTTACCGGAGAAAAAGGCTACAGGAACTGTTGAATCACAGATGGTGACTGAAGTGATAAACGAGTCATAGATGTGAGGCAGACACGAAATGATTTTACCGATCAACATATCATCACTGACTTGATCTTTAACGACAGAATTTAGGCGAAATCGAATGTTTTCGAGGTTACTGATATTCATTGCCATGTCCTTAGACTCTTCGAATTTACAACCAAAAAACTGTTCGTACGAGGCATTTATTTTATGCTCCTTATCTCGCTCAAAGATAGTGCATAATGTTTTAAACATTTCGTGGGCAGTAGTACATGATAAAAGATGCGATCGGTGTTTCTGATCAACGCTGCCGACAATCGCTTGACGAGCTAGCGCATCTTTCCTTTTCCACTAACTTACTTTTTTACTCGGAGTTTCGGGATCACTCGGAAGTTTTTCCTCCCCATTAACTATGTCTAGGAGACATTTGGACTCGAAAAGTATCGATATTTCGAACTTCCACAAGGGAAAAATGGCAGAGTCGACGAGTTTCTCCACGTTGGAAATTGCTGGTCAAACTCACCCATTCCGACGACGAAAAACACCGAACTACTTTGACACTATTTTTACTCCGCGATCCACGAAAAACTGGGCCCATAACCCGTGGGATTTTAGCAATAAAATCACCGAAAATGTTTCAATCAGAGGTTTTGCTAGAACGAACGGGACAACGAGAACAGAATATTTTTTTATACAATCAATGAATGCTGATTGGCTGTTTAGGAAGATGGCGTCCACCCTGCTAGCCAATAGGGTGTAAGCCCACTAAGTTCTGCGAAAATACAAAATTATTTACAACATCACAATTGGTTTGTCTGTAACGAAACAGTACGTCCTGACCTCTCAATCTCTACAGTCACAGAATATATCTCCAAGTCCTACTTCGCTCTAGCTGGACATGTCAACTCCCACCCAAATACTCTTGTTTTTTAATGGTTATTGGTAGCGAGATCAAGAAAAACCGGAGTATGCAAATATTTAGTGTATTAAGTCGAACAAGGAATGAAACAAAATCAGCGTCGTGAACAAATCACACTTTCTTAGCAGACAAAAGAACAGAGAGTATAGTGGATATGGAGGTCGCTCATACTTGAGTTGGTTGTGTAACAAAAGCACAGTTTATACCTACATACAAAACATCTAGTAGGCACTGGCGGTAGGTACCAACGAATTTTTGATTTTTATTGAACCTCAATATTGTTTGAGACATGCTTTCAAGTCCAAGACCTCATCGTGACTCTAGATGATTAAAACGCTAATGGCACTCGGATCTACTGGGTTGCAGATGCCGCTTGTATATTGCCCATTGTATATTGTCAGACCCACTAAGCACTCGATTTTTTTTTTCTTCAAACTCAGTTGTTGTTTTGTTATTAATATATTTTCATAGTACAATACTATAAATGATTTATATTACATAATTATACCTATATCTATTTTTTTACTATAGTTATCACAATTGAAATTATAATTGTATTATGTTCCTCATGGGCAACGATAAAATACCTCACGTGCCATGTGAAAATTGTATATGAAGTATGTTTCAAAATTAATAGTAATTTATCACAATAATCTGCAGCTTTTCTTGACAGACATTAATTCATTGATATTCAGTCACATTCACTTGGTCATATTCTTCGATAGCCACAACATTTCTCAACGTCGACATCACTCTACAAGAAGGGAGTTTCGTCACCACTGTACATGTTAAAAACACGAACAACCAGTTATACTTGCATCATGATAGCTGCCACCCTCCTCACACAAAACGATCAATCCCAAGATCGTTGACCATACATGGTCATCGAATCACCAACAAGAAAGAAAATCTCGAATCCTATCTTCCGGGTCTTCAAAAAAAGCTGGTAGAAAGAGGCTATCCAGAGAAATTTGTGAAAATGCAAACAAGAGACATTTTTCAAGACACACCACAAGTAACGTACCGACAAGTTAGAAACATTGGAGAAATTTTATCGCATCGGCGTCTCTCTCAATGCGTTTGGTTTGTGATTTGCACGCCAAGCCCCAAAGTTCACTCCCGTATAGCCAGATTGGCCTAACTAACGAAAGGTAGAGTATACGCTACACGTGAAGAGGTAGAACTTGACTTGATAGCAGGAAGTATATACAGTTGGCGAATCCTCTCACGCACTATTACCACAATGTCGCTGATGTGGGGTTTCCAGGTCAAAGGCTGTCCAGCCCAAGACCCAAATACATCACAGAATCAGCATACTCGATAGATTGGTCAAAGAGGTATACTGTGGGTATCATAACACACGGTTTGTATGTGAAGCAGACCATGCTCGTCTTCTAGGTGTTGATTCTTATCCTCCAGCGTTTGGTCCATACACTTAATGTGTTCATGTACTCTTGGAGTACTTGACTAGCATATTCCCCTGAAGAGTGTCTAACCAGCACAGGCTGATCATCAGCATAGTGTTCGATTGTGGCATTTTGGCAGTGTAGAGGGTGTTCAGGAGAGGCCCCAAAATGCTTCCTTGACGGACACCTGCATTTCATATATCGACCCTAAATAATCATAATTCCCATAGATTACACGGTGCATCTAAATCTGGGATTTCCCAGATTCCTAGCGGTTACAAAAAAATATTTCCGATTTAATCAGTAAAGTCGTTTAGTCGATTTTCTGCTAAAGAGTCTACTATCAAAAACTTCTCTGAAGGATTCTTCTGCTTTCAGTAAAGATCCCAATAGGGGGGCTTCTATTACATAATGTAGTTTTGACCTTGACCGTGGAGTATGTCACATGCACACACACACACGCCATTCACATTGGACGTAGTATTTCAGAAAATAATGTATTATCATGAATACCAACCTGTTGAAGGAGATACTCAGGGCTTGGCCCTTCCTGTCCCGCACAAACATCAAATGATATTATATTAAAGATTATAAAAACTTGTCAAGGATCACTTCAATAAGCACAAATTTAGAAGGAAAAACATGAAACGAATAACACATTCTTTCCAATGTAAAAAATGAAATAAAAAACTATTTCTATCCATAATCCTACTATAATAGGATAAATAACAAGCAAGAATAATCGACTATCCGTTATCATCATCATCATCATCATCATCATCATCATCATCACCATCACACTATACACGAAATATCATCATCATCACACTAAAGACGAAAATATCGGAGGAGGTATATCTGCTTTTCAGGGGATTGTGAAGCTGGGCGGGTGGAATTCTCCCCCCCCCCCCCGGCGGAGCGTCTCCCAGGGCAACCGACCTGCTCCCCCCTCCCCCTGACCCCACCAGTGAAGGAAAGTGAAGGGAAGAGGAAGAGAGGGCCCCAGTGGGGGGAAGCGTCTCCCAGGGTAACCGACGTGCTCCCCTCCTCCGAGCGATTTGATAGAAGTTGGCAGCCTCTTGTTCAATATCATGTGGCCATGTTACAACACGGGGAAACACTCGAACGCAGACTGCAGCCACAAATCGTTTAACAACTCTGTGTACTGTGGATTTGTGCACTCCGTGTATATCAGACATGACATGGTATTGTCCACCACTTCCTAACCAGTGTAGAGCGATAAGTACCTGCTGATTTACACTCAGAGCACCACTGTTTCATGTTTGGTGAGCGAGAGTAGACCCTAGCTCCATTACGAGCCATTCAACGTTGCTAGCTGACATTCTAAACCTCTCGTTGAATTCAAGATCACTGGGAAAAGTAAAGTTTACTCTCGGTCTGTAAATTTTTGCACAACGGACTTGTAACTAATACTATTAGTAAGCGAACTAATAATTTGTAATTTGTGTTGCATAACCAAAATCTACAAGCACTAATAGTATTAGTGGAGACGACTAATATATTAGTGTTTTTACACTAGTGCTATTAGTAACTGTTGCACAATCATCTACAAAATATTAGCGTGGAGGAAAATATTAGTGGACGCTACTAATTTTCCTACAAGAGTAAGGTGACTGGTAAAATGTTTACAAGTGTATTTTTTCTAGTGAAAGAATGTTATTCCGAGTTATTTATTCAACATGTTGGACGATATTCTGTTTGACTTAGGTGTTTTTGAAGATGAAATTCCACTTTCTCAATACCGTCGTCGTAAAATTTACAGACCGAGAGTAAACTTTACTTTTCCCAGTGATCTTGAATTCAACGAGAGGTTTAGAATGTCAGCTAGCAACGTTGAATGGCTCGTAATGGAGCTAGGGTCTACTCTCGCTCACCAAACAAGAAACAGTGGTGCTCTGAGTGTACGAAAACGTAAACAAGCGAAGTGGATATCTAACCTTACGTTGAAGAAACCTCAACTGTTTTTCTGTCCCTGCCACACTGTGGCGGACAGCCGACTAATACTTTCGACTTGTAAACTTGTAAAATTCCACTAATAGTATTAGTGACTAGTGAATCATTGTGCAACACAAACTATTAGTACTAATAACATTAGGACTTGTAGACTTGTAAAATTTACTAATACTACTAGTCCATTGTGCAACGGGGCCCAGGACTTGGGATATACGATTTTTTGACTTTACATATTGTTATTATACTCCCTCATTGTGTTATTCACCAATTTCTTTTTAAACTGCGTAGCAGGGCCTTTAAACTAGTTTCCAATAAAGTTGACTGGTAAATTCTGTTGCTACCTACTACTGACAAATTGGTTCTAAAAGCCCTTTATAGCTTGTCCAACAGGAAAAAAGGGAGTACCAATGAGTCCAAGAACTTGAAAAACCATTAATTTTGAAAGTCAGAAAATTTGATGAATCTTCCTGTGACAATTACTTGGGACATTATTGTCTCAAAATCTATTTTGTCTCTCATTCTCTACTAACGAGAAAAAAGAAGGAAGTTTTTGTATTTACCATATTCATATTTCTCGTAAACAAGATTACAAGTACCAAGAGCAGGCAAGGTGGAGTACTAACCTTTTCATGTTGATTTTGTGTAAAATTTTTGTAAAGTGAGATAAAGATGTTGTAGTGAGGTTAACGTGACTTGTACAGAAAAATGGCAGTCTTTTTTTTTTTAACAACACTGCCAAGTGATCTATTTAGCCATGGGATCGATTACAGTCAACGAATCTGTTGCTAGAGAGTCGAACTAATTAGTTCCACAAATTGCTAATACAGCGCGTTGGTCATCGATCATTAATTACTCATTCCACAACACAGCCAAGTGGGTTTAGCCATGGGATCGATCACAGTCTCGTGTACAAAGAAAGGGATCCATTCTCAGGGCTGAAGGTCATTTTCCTTGGAGACAGTATATAGATTTTGTTTACAGGATAGGCTGTCAAGTTTTTAGCGTAGTTTTTCAACAATTTTTTTCCAAAAAGGATGGAAGTCATTAAGACTGGACTGAGCTGTTTAAGAGAGCGTCAATTGTGCCGTACGAATGTGAAAATTGTGTTTTAACAAATATAGTTATCAAAAATATAGTAATAATAAATGAGGAGATATACTTTTATACTGGTAAGGCGAACCGAAAATTCGATTACAAGTTGGAGGGACGATAAATAGAACCCATCTGAAGTGTTGTAATAGGGGTTTTTCTTAATCCAAACTGGGTTGATGCTATAATACTTATAGCACGGATACTAGAAGAGACGGTAGGGATCACGAGAAAAGTTAAAGTGACCGCGCCTCGAGTGATGAAGTAGTCGGTGACCAACCTTCCACTCACCATGCATTGCTTGGGCTTCATCCCCATCTGTCTTCGAACTTCTAGTTACTCTATCGATTTAGGCGACCTACTCAAGGCCAATGTTTTCACTCGTAGTGGATTCTTCATCTCGTTTTAGTACTGAAAGTGTTTGAAGAGTGCTTGTGGGACATGTTAGGGAAGGGAGAGTGAAAAGATTCTGGCAGAAAAAGCAAACTTAGCGAAATGTTACGACGCAAGAGGGGAATCATTGAATGCATACAATTTTTCTAATTATTATAGCAATATTGAAAGCCGTAGATATGTAATGAACAACCACGTTTTATTTCATGAGAGTACTTGCAAAACAGGTTATGTCTCGAGCAGTCATTTGGCAAATCAACTCTTTTATATCCTAATACATGGATCTGCTCGTCAATATTCCCCCTCTCTAAATCAATGCCTCAATAAAACAAGAATACATTTCAAAGAACTCAAAACATCAATGTTTCATTTCAAATAGTGAAATTGTATAACAGTAAAGCCTATTTATCAATAGAAACATGAATTTGATTCAAGATTTCCCCTTGCATACAAATATATCGAATATACATTAACCAAAAATGTTTTCACAGTGTATTTCGTAAATGTTGTGACCAAGAGCCTTGGTTAATATGACAGCGATTTGTTCTTGACTTTGAACATCATTTATAATCACATTTCCTTACCTCACTTCCGAATAGGATAATGAACCCGATAATGAACCTCAATGTGTTTACAACGTTTATTGTCGTCATTATTTGCACAAAATAAAATAGCGTTTTTATTATCTTCAAACATAGTAATTTCCCCTACATCAACTCCTAAATCCTTCATTAATTGTTTTAGGCAAAGCCCCTTAATAATAGCAATTGATAATGATACATATTCCGCTTCCGCGGTAGAAAGAGCTACTGTAGCCTGTTTGTTTGATCTCCATGGGATTATTCCCTAATAAAGTAGAAAATAAAACCTAAGTAGAAAATAAAACCTGATCGAGATTTTGGATCGTTTATATCACTATCGATTTCGGTATCGGTAAAGGAAAGAAAACAACCTGAACATGTGAATTTGAGGGAAATCAGTGAAACTAACTACACCATGTTTTATTTTTACGTCCTTTTCTCACACGCAAAAGTGAGTTCTACTCGAAGTTTTGAGTTTTAAGCGGCCCACACACTATCCAACCGACCGCCGACAATCGGGACTGAAGGTGGGGGGAACCGACCGCTTGATGTCGGGTGGTTCTAGTCATCCAATGGGCCAGACGGTTGGGTCCCTTCCACACACCGCCCAACTCAGGTGCGAGTGCGGAGAGGGGGTCGTCTTTCGGCACCCCCCACCACCGAATCTCGGCCGACGGTTGGATAGTGTGTGGGCCGCTTTACATTAAGCTTAAATAGAACGATGGAGGGTTGTTTTTCTCCGCCCATTACCCTAAATCAAACCCAGAGGATTTCTTAAGTGAAAAATGGTATTTTTGAGAACACGACCGGAATTATAACTCATAATACCTATATCGGTGACATTTCGAAGGGAAGAAGCTGATAACTTCACATTTTAACCCCACTGTAGCGCTAATTGTGCCCAAGAGTATGCTCTGGGGAGCTTCTCCTGGCTATTGCCAAACATTCCATTTTTTTTGTTTTGATCGCAGTAACCTAGTGATGCAGTGAATGTAGATATTGGAGTGAACTCCTAAAAGGGTTTATAGCCAATACACAGGTTGAAGCTTTCTGATATTCATGAAACTAACAAGAACTGCACAGGTGCTTGATGTTTCACAGACCAAGAAGTGGTCTGTTTTTCGATTTCAGCTTTCCATGCAAGGAAAGCAGGTTCATTCTCAAAAGTAAGGCTCCTGGTAGAAGTCGAGAATAGGTGACCCCTTCCTGATAAGACCGTTGCCATATTGAAAAACCCAATGTCTCTTATCAATATAGGTCCACGCTTTTGATGTGTGTTCTGTCTAGTTTGCTGGTCTGGATGCTCACTATGCTTGCATCTTACTTACTTTTATAGGAGCGTCCCCTTGTCAGGAGTTGCCTTTGACAGCCTGCCACCAGGAACTCCTGTCTCTCCACTGATTGTCATCCAGGTTCTGTCTTCGCATAGCAGAGACGACAGCTCCTCTCCAAGTTTTGTGAGGGTGACCTTTCCTCCTCCTACCTTCTTGCGACCAATTCACAGCCTTCTTTGGCCAACTCATGTCTGGCATATGGTTAAGGTGGCCATACCACTCCAAAGCCCTCCTCTCAATCCAATCAGTGACCAGCTCAGGCTGGTCGATCAATTCTTGAATGGTCTCATTCTGGAACCGCTCCAACCTGGATTTTCGACAACTACCCCAAAGACTATTTATTTCCACCGCATAGAGCCTCTGCCAATTCTGCTGAGTCAGCGACCATGAATCAGATCCATACATCAGGACACTTTCAACCAGTGCCGTCAGAATCAACTTTTTGGTGTGAAGATGGACTTCCCGACTCCAAAGGACACCATTAAGGGAGCGCACTACAATCCTGGCCAGCTGTATACGCCTGTCAATATCAGCCTCGAATGTCCCAGATGAATGGATACTTGACCCTAAGCACTTGAAGTGGTCCACAGACTTGACAGTACCCAAACCCGGGAGAACTGTATCCTGCCCCTCTCCACCCACTACCAAGTATTCTGTCTTTTTGGCATTAATATTCAGGCCAGGTTCCTCAAAGGCTTCATTTAGCTTCCTGAGCATAGTGCCTGTCCTGAGCCATAATAACCTGGTGGTTGGCAAATAACAGCGAGTGCACCACTTAATTACCAAGCAGCACCTCCATACTTCTGCACGCTGCATTCCACTTGAGGAGAACTTCCTCCAGATATATCTTGAAAATGGTGGGAGACATTCCACAACCCTGGTGCAATCCCTTTGTGACTAGAAACTCTGCAGACACCATCGTTCCATCCTTAACCGCTGCCTGGTTCCCCTGGTAAAACCTGTGGACGAGTGCTATTAGAGGCTCTCCAATCCCGAACGTCCTCATTGCAGGCCAAAGACGCAACACAGACACTGAGTTGTATGCTTTCTACAGATCCAGAAATACAAAGTGCACTTCCTGCCCCTTTGCAACCAACTTTTCTGAGACCTGGCATACGATAAATATATTATCCATGCTTGGTAAAGCCTGCCTGCTGTTCTGATATCTGGTATCCAATGGACACCTCCAGCTGTCGCTTCAGGATCATACTCCACAGCTGAGCCACTGACGCCATGACACTAATGCCCCTGTAATTATTCAAATCTCGCCTACGCTTTCTTGTGCATCACAGTCACGTGAGCCAACTTCCATTCATGGGGGATGGCATCCCCTCAACAATTTGGTTGAACATCCTTGTCAAAACTCGAACAAGAACCTGGCCTCCATACTTATACAGCTCCATGGACTCCCCCTGGTCCAGCTCCCATTTTTCCCATTTTTTGAAGCACATAGAGCCAGCTCCACCTCCTCTTCAAGGATGGGCTCCATTAAGCCTGAATACGGCCCCTGAGGCGGCTGGCTACTGAAAACACCTTTTTCTTCCTTTAACGTACAAGCGAAATACTTTTGCTTGTCCCCAAGTGGAATTAGATTGACTTTTGTTCGAAGTTTACTGGAAGATTTCATGCTACGCAAGGCCTTCCAAGCTGCAGCAGCCCAAAGCTCATGGACATAACTAACTGTATACTAAATATCATGGCACTCCTTCTCCCAGTACTCTCTCTTTCATTTTTGCACCAGCCGCTTGACCTACCGCTTTCTTGCCTTGTATTCTTGACCCACCCAAAATGGGTGTGGGGGTCCGTTGGCTCAGCCACACCAGGTAAGCCTCCTTTTTCCTTTGTATTGCTGCCATTGTGCATCCATTCTGCTTTACCTTTGGGCAAACCCAAGGACTCCATTGCTACGTCATGGACCCACTTCTTTAGGTTTGTGTACAACTCCGAGGCAGACCAATCCTCATTTGAACACTCCCTGATCCCATGCTGTCTCAAAAACAAACAAAAAATCCTACATCAATCCTTCTAGTAAAGTATAAATCAGTTGGACAAATAGACCAGAATGTGTTAAAACTTGTATCTCTGCGTATTAAAAATATTTTTATCGATATAACGGTCATGAAACTCTGATACTGACATATTACACTATATATATCGATGAAAGTACACATCGATACATGTTCAAAGGAGCCTGATAACACGTAGGGGTCACCTATTCTCTACTTCAGATCAGAAAACAGACAAGAAGCTAGAGGAACTTTGAAAATGACAACTAACTTTGACTTGTGGCAGGAACACAAACAGATAAGTGATAATAGAGTTTCGGCAATAGTCGGACTGGGCTGGCAACACCGGATTCTCTCCAGACCCTCCTTAGATATACGTAATGAACAACCGCGTCTTATTTAATGAGAGTACATAGAAAACAGGTTATATCTCGAGCAGTCATTTGGCAAATCACCGACACAACTCTTTTATATCCTAATACATGGATCTGCTCGTCAATAATATTTATAATCAAATACATTAATATTAAAACAATAAGCGATTTCAAAAATTAATTGACAAGAGTAAAGACAAGAGACATAGGAAATTGACAAGAATTAATTCATCAATACTTTTAAAATCTTCTAATTAACAATTTTCATCAGTCATCCTCGTGAAACGGTTTGCAGCCACTGATGGAACATCTTTGGTAGCATTTCCATAAAATTGCTCTTTGAGCCAGCAATTTTCTGCAGTCAAAAGGAGCACTTCATCAGGTATTTCTGGTGTTGCGTCTTTTTGTTCAATTATCTGTTCACTCACTTTTGTACATTCAACGTTATTTCTTTCCAGTAGTTCTCCTGATGTGCATAAAAGCTGCTGAACTTCTTTTCGAACATCCCGATTTTCCGCTCGTCTTCTACGTGCAAAAGTAGCAGATTCCACCTCATGCTCCTTATTGACTGACGTTTTCGGTCACTGCAAATGGGGGATCGCGTCCATTTTTAGTTTTTTCTTCGAAGGAAGATTCATAAGCTCGCTTCTTAAATCGCGCTCAATATCGGATTCATCAAAATGAATTTAACAAACTCGAGCCAAGTCAGCAAAAAACGGATTGCTTCGTTTACAGGAATTGATCCATTTTTTCCTTCTATCCGGTTCTTTGGAAAGTTGGTAGAACCTCACTCCTTACTCATCTGCCTCTCTGCCGTGATTAGCACAACCCCACACAGCACAGCACAAAATTTAAAAAAAATCAAAACTGTACGAAGAGAAGACGGGAGAAGTTGCGTTTAAGAGATCAGGGATGGAGAGAGGAACGCGCACGATAGTCTCAGTGGTCACCAACTACGTCCCTACTCGCTCCTTAATGACCCCTACCGTCTCTTCTAGTTTCCGTGATTTATAGTATCCTGGAACGATGATTCCTTTTTTCAGATTTTTTCCAGGACTCGTTCCTTTGGACTTATTCACTCCGAATTCTGCCACAGTAGTTTACTTGCAGTTGCTAAAGTGCTGATTAGGGAAAGGGTAGCTGACTCTTATTGTTGCAAAAAATGATTCCGCTTAACGAAAACCTTCCACATTTTTGATAGGCGTTTCCCCTCCTCCTCCTTTCCCCGTTTCCTCTCTAATAGTGAATGACAACTTGAGTATATACAGCTTCAATATTCAAAACTTATTACAAAACAAACGAAATCGAGGTACCCATTTTGAAATCATAAATGACGGAGATTAGCAAAGTTAATTGTGGGAATTTGGCCATTCAAACCCCAATCACCTTGATTTAGGTTTAAGCCCGTAAAACACTAGAAAAGACAAATTTAGGCAATTTTCGTTAGTTTTTCAATCTCTTCTAGCTTAAATGAGTTCAATTGTTAGGTGAAATTGGCCCTTAGACAGTAACTGAAACACATTAATAGGAGTTCGTTAATTTTAAGGAAACGTACCGTAGGTTGGCCAATCATGCTTCTTGCTCGTCGGACTTTATTTTTGCAAGCGTCTAAATCTAATCTGAAATTACAAAAAAGTGAGTTTAACAATGCCAGAAAAGATAAGAAGTTTGTTGGTTTAATGCTCTGCTAAACAGGTCGACAACTGGCATGTAAAAAGGTAGGTATATCTTTACCGTTTGCTCTCAAGGACTCCCCTCTCAGTAGTAATTGTCTTCATTTCTCCTTCAAGATATTTGCGGAGAGGGGTAAGGAAGCAAGTGTTAGCATTTGATATGAATTCCCTCTCCACACGTCCAAGTTTCTGTTCTGTTCCACCCACTTTGAGGAGAGTAGCACCTGATAACGAGAGAAATTCAAATTAGTATCGTGAAAAAATATAGCGCAGTTAACAAACAAACCATTACTTTCATCATATTCAAAGTTTTCCCTCCCAATAAGAGTGTTATCTTACAACTCGACTAAAAGATGAGGTTGGTTTGGTCCCAACATTTTTGGAAAATTTAACTTAATCAAACACATTATAATATGATTGAATACATCATTTCAGCTACTACTAACACTATTCGCTTGAGAAATAATTACCTATGTTGGAAAAACTCCTAAAGTCTAGAAAGGAAGAAAAAAGTAGGGAATACATAATGAACATATTGAATAAATGAAGTTTTACTCCGCCGCGGAGCATTTTACTGCTGTCTATTCTCTAGATTCATTTTACTGATCATCCATTTTCCAACATTTTTGTACACATACTGACAAGCCAAGAAATGTGGGGTTTTGAAATTCAAGTTAAAAAAAAAAAATGGTTATTAGGCGGTTATAGGTAATAATAGATTATTACAGCGTTAATCGATTATTTCGCAATTGAAATTAAGAAGGTAATAATTAAAAAAACATTTATATACTTGCAGCACTATGGGACTAAATGTAAATTATATCTCTTACCATACGGAGTGCCAGGTCCAAAATCATTGCCGGCATCAATCATATCTTGCCCAAGATATTCGAGATTACTCAGCCTATTTGGCTTTTTCTTCTCAATTTTTTCAAATACAAAATCTTCAACTCTGTAACCTAAAACCGTAAAGTGGAATAAATATATAAATCAATTAAAAGAAAAAAAATCAAGATCCGTAAAGTAGACTAGTGTATTCCTATGTATTTTTCAATGCTGAATTAGAATCCAAGGTCCACAAAATTCCCTGGCTCACAAAATTCTGAGCTATGGCCAAAAAACGAACCTTAAACTGATGTCAGAACCTTCTTTTATAGTCATGAGATTGGGATGAACTACGATAAGTGAATTTCTACATTTTTTTGTAACTTCAGACAATGAGAGTACTTGGGGAAACTACCACCCCCTCAATCACCCCCCCCCCCCCCCCTAGGGGTTGAAATTTGATTTTTCCCGCCAAGTCCAATAAGGTGAGGATTTCTGTGTTCCCAGATTCGCTGAAGTTGAATATGATTTTTGAAAACTTTTAATTCTTTCGAATATCACGGAGATATCATGACTCAAGAGAAGGTTTAGACATCAATTTAAGGGTGATTTTTTGGGCACAGCTCAAAATGGTGAGTGTTAGGGGGTTTTTTGGACCTCGGATTCGAATTCAGTGTCGAAAAATACGAAGGGATACCCTAGTCTACTTTACGGATTTGACATTTTTTTCTGTGTGGGGCTGTGTTATTTATATGATCCAATAGAGGGGCAATTGAGAGAATGATTGGCTATGTCAGACAAGGATAATGTTTGAATCACCACATTTTCTTATTGGTATACCTTTATGAATTTCAGTCCAGATAAGCCAACGAAACAAAGCCGACGATCAAGCAACCTTGCTTCGACATGTACAGTTCATATTTCTCATGATACTGATAATTTTGGAATTTTTCCACTACTAAGGCTGAGTATGACAATTTGGTTATTCTTCTATCATAAGCGATTATGGAAAAGGGAAATTGAAAAGGGTTGAAGTATTCAATGGTGCTTTCAAAATTAGGTTCTAGAATGAACCAAGAAGTCAAAAATTATAGTGATAAACAGAAATCCGAACTATTTTATCGACTGATAATAGATAAATATACCAAAGGAACCAAAACGTGTTGTCGTGGAACCCGCACAGGGCGGAGGATTCAGAGAGACGTGCACTACTAGGTACCCAGAATTATCAAGAGAGGTGTTGCTGCGATTTAGTATTTTGTCGGCAACCATAGCAATCGATAATAGGTAGCCATGCACAAACAGATATCTGCGATAGATTTGGTCGCCCGATCTCATCTGACAGATATCGCTAACGATCTGGAGTGACGATGAGATCGGTCGTTGCCCTTAACACGAAAAACTTATCGGCCGATCTTTCATGCCCGAGATCTGTCACCTGACCAGTGTCCGATGTCATCTGTTAGTTCGTGGGACGAAATCTGAGAGATTCAGGTCTGTCACCGACGTTTGTCTGGCAGACTCGAGTCATCGGTCAAATCCGAAATTTTTTCCAGATCGGTCACACATTTCGTAAGCTGATGCTATGGGGTTAGTGACTGTCAGTAGCAAAAAGCATAAATTATCGGCTTTTGCGCCGGGTATTTTTTTTATTGCCCATAAAACGGCTAAGCCAAAAAAAGAAAAGTTTGAGAGAAGTCATGGGTTTCGGAATGGAGAAAGTTCGGGCACATCAAGTTGTTGAAGCACCTTAGGGAGAACAACCCGCGGGATTTCCACAACTACCTGAGGATGAACGAGGAAGACTTCGACGTACTTCTTGGTAAGCGCCTATCTAAAAAGTATATCTATTCTTCCGGTGACCAGAGGTACTCCTTTTGGGAAAGCAGGTACCCACTAAGTATGTACTTTTCGAGTTAGGGTCCTCAGATACATCTGAAAACGCGAAAAGGAAGAAATGGCAGATACTCGTTTTTTAAGTGGTAATCCCAAGGTCGTACTTTTGGACTTTACTGGCGGTCTCAGGGGTGGGATAGATGCCCCTCCGAAAGTTTTAAAAAATTTTCATGAATAATAAAGGTAAGTGGTACAAAATTTCCCATTTCAGTGGGCAACTGAACTTCTTAACTTCAAGGGACTCTGCCCGATCCAATCGAACAGTTCTGTGAACCACCGACATCGCTTCCGAGAAGTCTGCACGTTAAGCGGGACGCCCGACCACCATCTGCCAGATTTGAACTCTCGCAGATATCTCTGGTCGATTTTCACATCTTTCATCATTTTTTTAGCGCCCACTAACGCACAGATCTTTCCCACAGATATCGTTTAAAAACGCGATATCTGTCGCAGATATCTGCTCGTGTATGGCTACCTATTGGTAGAAAAAATGTGACTGCAGATGATTCGGACTCGAACGATGGTTCCTGACGACCATCAGTAGAATGTGAGCTTTACACGAAGCACATGGCGTTTCAGAATGAGTCAATGTGACATGAAGCTAATTTTGTCATAATAATCAAATAATCTCAAATTTTTTGTAATGAAGTTGTAACAAACTTGAACAGCCTCACCCATCGGTATAATTTTCTGTTGGTTGTAACTCTTGAAAGTTGTAGCTGAAGGCCGTAGAATCCCATTTTGTAAGCTAGGAATAGTATCAAAAATATTCTGATTTATTATTGTAGCACCCGCACCAGTGTCGACTTCCAAGGGGATTGATTTCCCATTTATTTGTACAGGAAAAACTTCGAGGAAATACAGTCACCTTTTCTGGAAGGAATTTCAAGAAAGGAGAAACGGTTGCAGTACGAGACTATCGCTCACCTGAGACAGGAAGTGGATCTTCGGAAAGATTGTCAGCAAAGATGGAAACCTACAATACACCGTTTCAGTCGAAGGCCAGCTATGGAGGAGACACATGGAGCAGATGAGAAGCAGTGGACCTCTTGTACGAAACCCAGTAACGCCAGTACCCCTGGTTTTACCTAATAATGAAGCACTGGACTCATCTCAACAAGAGCCAGCAAACGAAAAGAAGACTGGAGCCTCTGAAAGTTACCAAGTTCCAACGTCTTCTCGGCAATCTGTGGGAAGCTCACCTCGGAAGTCAGTTCCACAGGGGCCTCCACGTAAGTCAATCGCTTCAGCTCCAAGCACAGAAAACCAACATGTCCAGGGCAAGCCAATGACAGCATCAGTGAATGATGCAAATCTTCGTCGATCCGAGAGAGAGAGGAAAAAACCTATCTGGTTCAGGTCTGAAGACGAATGATAATCTGTTCTGTTCCCTCCTGGATCTAATCTCAATTTATTTAAACTGTACTAAAGTTTTAACTTGCTTGCTAGTTCTAATCAACTTGTTTCAGTACTTCTATAATTTATTATGTATCTCTCTAACATCGTTCATTTCTAACCGTCCAATTTAGTCATTTTGAAATGTTTAGTACTAGGAATTTTCTCAAGAGGAGGATGACGTTATGTCCACATTGGAACAATATTCTTACCATTATTATGGCAGCTGAATAAGAACAAGGTGTCCCGCTTATGAAATTCTTGCTATTTTCCCCTTCTCTTTTTCTAAAATAAGTACAGAAGATATAAAAGATGAGTTTCTGAATCAAACGCATTCCTTCTGGGTTGAGGTGATTGAGACGGGACTGAAACTAACCAGGTTTTCATCAGGGGCGCTCTTGTGGTTAAAGGAGGTTCATGTTCATTCAGAAAAGGTCATCTATGGGCTCTACTGTAAGGGGTTTAATTATTGTCACGCGAGAGGATTTGTTACGCGGATGTAAGTTTTTAGCCGTAACGAAACAGTTAAGGATTACTTCGGTTAGGGAGCATTTCTTCTCCATTCTCAAGATTAACAATGGTGATTTGTTGTATAATTCTACCATCCAGTAGGTATGATTCAGCACTATGATTTTCATCAGGATTATCGTCCTGAATTCCGAGCCTTAGAGAGATATAAAAATTTGGGGTTAAGGGAACATTTTCTTCAAAGTCAAGCTTAGCTTTGACCAATTGAAGGTTGTATAAACCAAGTATCATATTGAAGTGATCATGAAATTTGAATAGAGAGAAAGGTAAGCATAAATTTACAACTGAACAATTCTGCGCATGGGATTTCCGTCTAATGAGTGTATTCTGTGGAACCATGTGGTGTACGCACAATGCCTCTTTGAGGTTGTATTTTTTTTTTTTTTTTTGAAAAATGTTCAAATGCTATCTCCGGGGATATAAAAATGAACGAGTGGTACCAGTGCCGATTAAGATTTTGAAATTATATTTGGGCATAATTATGTAACGTAATTTAGAATAAATAAGGTGGATTTCTACCACTTCTTTAGAAGTGTTTATAACTCCTGGGTTAGTCCTAAAAAAATAGCTGGGGTTTGTTCATCTCTAGGTTGATCATTTTCCTGGGGGTTCTCCTGAAGGGAGGGGGTTTCCATATTCAGCATTTCAGGGTCTAGGGGGCAGAAATTGTTTCCATTGAAATACCCTAATATATATTGGGGTTCTTCACTGGATTGCTCCTGATTAGACTTGTTCTCCATGAGGAGGAAGTTCCAAGTCGGTTTTTGATTTGGTGAGGGGGAAACGGCGGATTTTGTGAAAATTGACTTGACTTATTGTCTGATTGGTTAGAGTAACTTCTTTGAAACGGGGGCCGGTTATTGTTGTTAAAATTCGGTCTCCAATTGGTACTGTTCCAGTTATTGGGGTTAGGTCTCCAATTTGAGGAACTTGAAAACTGTGGCCTATGCTGGTTTTCCAATTGGGTTTTGGGAAGAAATTAGGGGTTTGAAAACCGACTGGTTTTTGATATTGTTGATTACCATTAAATTTTGTAGTTGGGTCATTACAAAATTTTGGTCACATTCATGCCACTGATCAGTACTGCCGTCAAATCTCAACTAAATATAGTTTTGTAAGTGTTTTAAAATTTTCTCCTATTGGATGTACATGTTCATGGAAGAGTATGTAAAAGTTGAGCGTACAGGACCCAGGAGAAAATACCAAAGTCCGTATTTCTCACTCCCTACAGCTGTCACTAACCAGAGGTATACAACTTCCATCGTCACTGGTCAGCGAAATATTTATTGGGCCTGTTATATCCACTTACACTATGAAAGAACATACCATCTTCAATGGAGGAAAGGATGTTTATGAAGTTGCTTCTGTTTTGTTGGCATCCCTTATTCAAGATGGTCCCAACGCTGGTGAGTGTATTTTGCCTAGACCTTTCCAGTCAGTTCTACTGGGAAAACCATCCCTGGAGGCAGCAGTGTGGGTTTTTTTAACTCCCACTCCCTACTCCAATAACATTCTGACTGTGGCAAGTGAAACTTGATCGCACTTGTTGACCATTAGTGTAGTGTTGGAAAATCATTGACAACAGTTAGGTTCAACCAGTTTCTATTGATTTGTGGCCCATGAAGGAGGTGAAAGCTATAACCTCACTCCCTACAATATCCAACCAACAGCCCCTTAAATTGTAGGGAGTGAGATTTTGGCAAGGAAACCTTAGCATTTACTGTAGCTGAAATCAAGCTAATTAGTACTAAAAATGAAAGATTATTTGTACCTAAATTGAAAGATTAGAGTGGCGATTCTCATTGAGGTTGGAGGCTCAAGAGGGGAAAAAATAGTAGTATATACCTCACTCCTAACAAAAGTTTTTTTTTTTTTTTTTTTCAAAATGGCGTGTCAGCAGTACGGTTCAAGATTATGTGTCGTCACTTGAGTAGTATGTCGGGAGAATCGCAGTGATTAATTAGAAACGAGAAAATTGATCAAGTTCCATTTATTTTTATCATTTTTGTTTTTAGAAAAGTTGATACCTAAATGTGACCCAAATTTTGAAATGACCCAGGGTCAATCCATATAAAGTGGTCCAGAGGAGGTTGCTGTAGTATTTTTATTATATTTTTTATTTTTACACCAAAAAGTAGCACTTGTTACAAGTCTTAAGATACACTTAGTTCAATTTTTGTACTTGTTGTTTGCCAGTGCAGGCCATTTTTCTGTAGTTGAACGCTTATTTTAAGCGATTTTAGATGTTTGCGGAAACGTTTTTATCTCAGCTTCTATTTGTCCTAGAACGTTGAAACAAAAACCAATGTATTCAGAAAATGTTGCGCTATAATAAAGCTGCTTAGACCTAATTGCTCAAACCTAGGCCCAAAGGTCTAAATATTTCTTCAAAGTTTAACTTACTCTTTTAGCAAAAAGCTATTTTCAACAGTTTTTTTTTTTTTTTTTTCTTAACAAGGCAACAGGTAATTTGCTTGTTACTTTTTTTTTTAGATATGTATATATGTATGCTCCAAATCCACAGTCCCAAACTGCAGATTAACTTTGTTATAAAAATATAAATTTTTTAAAATGACAAATTTTTAAAATTTTGAAACTTTGAGGTTCAATATCTTTTTTTGGCATGAAAATAAAAACTTGAAATTTGGTCCACTCTTAGCAATAGATGAGTGGAACAAACTGTAAACATTTGGTTTTGCAGACTCTTTTACTTTCAGAGATATAAAATGTTAAAAAGTAACAAAATTAGTAGTTGTCATTTAGCAATTGTGAAATCTCATCGCATAAACTTTGCGTAATGTTGTAATAGCGCCCCCTTCAAAACAAGACCCAGTGGGCTTTGCGTCCAAAATTACTAGAAAACGACACCAAACTTGTCCGTAAATTCTTCGAAAAAATACGAGTTTCACAGAATAGCATCTCTGCGTTTGAGGTAATCGGGCTGGCTAGAAAGAACTGGTTTTTACATCAATTCTAAGGCCTTTTATGGCCCATACGGCGGACGTTCATAGCAAATTTGGAATTTACTCAAATTGAAAGGTAAAAGGAACAAATTTGAGGAGGGATTATAATAATTTTTTGCTTTACAATCACAAAGGCTTGTTTCACGGTTAGGCTGCACGTTTAGCTTTCCTTTATAATTCCCAATAATAAGTGTCAGTAATTTTGTAGTAAAATATGTCTGTTTGAAGGTGCAAGAATTCCACATACCCGTCCGGCCATAGAAGGCTTTAGATTTGATGTAAAAAATCCGTATCACCACAGTCTGTTCCGAAAACTGGTGGTTTTTCGAAGGTTTTGTTGTCATAGGCACTTGAGTTGTCATTTTTTTAATGCTAAATTGGCTGGGACAGAATTCAGACTTGCAGCAATTCACCACAGCAAATAATCCCAATTCCTGAACATAAAAGTGGCAGTAATCCCCCGTAATCTCACACTGACACAAAGCCTTCACACATGTTTAACAAACACTGCCAACTCTAACACATGTGTTTATTATTTTTGAAATATTACTTGATTTCTGGTGTGCTTTGGGGGTCACTTCTACGTTCGGAAATGGCGATTATTTGTTGTGGGTGAATTTTTATTGACCTGGAAGTCCCTGTCGTTTATGCGTCCAAAATTTCAGAAAACGACGCCCCACTTGCCCTAGAAATCATAAACCCTCGAAAAACCACGTTTTCACTCAGCTGTTGATCCGTATCGAACCGTCGGGATAGGCCGGAAGTTCTAACTGGAGTCCCTGTGCAAAAGAATTGATGTTTTCACACCATTTCAAAGGCCTTTTATGCCTAGTACGGCAGACGACATTGCAGATTTCTAATCTACGCAACTTGAAACGTTAAACGTCAGACGTTTTTCTGGGGATTTCGCATTGAAAAAGTGCCCGCATTACAGGTAGCATTTGATTTCTTCATTTCTCATAATGTTAGCTCAGGAGATGGGGGTCTTAAAATTACAATGATTTGCTATTGTTGGATATATCACTCCAATATTATTACCACGTATCACCCGCAGGTGAAGACGCAATTCAATTAGTTAATGATTGTGTTTTTCTTAATTCTGAGTTCTATAAATGAAATATAATATATTTCAGTTATAATATAATACATAATATACAGTTATAATGTAATATACAATATAATACAGTTCAACTCTCTAGCAACAGATTCGTTGACTGTAATCGATCACATGACTGAATAGATCACTTGTAATTGTTATATTACAGTACTTGATATTGTAATAATTTTTATACACATGAATATTGCAGTTCTATTCCATTGAAATACAATATATTTTATAGTAATCTAAAATATTCAAAATAAGCATATATAAAACCAATAAGGATATGGTTATTTACTGATCAAACAATACTGGTGTCATGGTAAATAATAGTACTCTTCAACATTTTATATTTCTGGAGTAAAAGAGTCTGCAAAACCAAATTTTGACAGTTTGTTCCTCTCAACTATTGCTAAAAGTGGAACAAATTTCAAGTTTTTATTTTCATGCCCAAAAAAGATATTAAACCTCAAACTTCCAAAATTTTAAGAATTTTACATTTTTATAACAATGTTGGTCTGCAGCTTGAAACGTTGTGGATTTGTAGCATACATATATACATATCTAATAAAAAAATAACAAGCAAATTACCTGTTGCCTTGTTAAGGGGAAAAAAAAAAAAAAAAAAAAAAAACTGTTGAAAATAGCTTTTTGCTAAAAGAGTAAGTTAAACTTTGAAGAAATATTTAGACCTTTGGGCCTAGGTTTGAGCAATTAGGTCTAATGAGCTTTATTATAGCTTAGCATTTTCTGAAGCATTGGTTTTCGTTTCAATGTTCTAGGATGAATAGAAGCTGAGTTAAATACGTTTCCGCAGAGCTCTAAAATCGCCTAAATTTAGCGTTCTTACTACAAAAATGGCCGCTAACGGCAAACTAAAAATTAAAAAAAATAAAATACATGCATTTGTACACTTGTAGTAACTGGTGCTTCACAGTATAAAAGCATAAAAAATATCAAAAATGTTGAAGTAACCAATTAAATTATTTCTAGATCACTTCATGCGGATCGACCCCCCCAGTAGTGAAATTAGGACGGCTAGGGCTAGGGCTTTGATAATTATTGGTCTAGATCTTGGTCATATTAAATTCGTTGCTAAGTATTATTTTCACTTCGTTCAGGGAGTGACATGGCCATGCTCTTAGTAAGGAAGCTGTGGAGTCAGGCAATCCATTCGTAAAGCACCTCAGAGCATAGTCCCTGATGAACAAGGGGCAAAGATACAGAAGTGGTCTAGACATTCGTAGGGGCCTACGTTCAAATCTCCATCAAGCCGACCCAACCCTTCAAGATAAATCATTAAAGTAAACTGACATTCAAAAGAGAGAATTAAGGTTTCCAATAACGGCGATTTTCGAATTTCAATGTACTTGCCTGGATTAGGTATGAGAACACATTCAGCGTCCTTCAATATTTTGTCAGTCCAAGTCTTCGTTGTGTCTGCCCTTTCAGCCAAGTTCTCGAAATGGGCGTCAAGTTCCGTCTTTTCTGACGTCCCTAATCTTTCTCCAGTGAGCTAGAAAACAACAGTTCAGTATCATCCTCACAAATAAATACTTTTCTAGCACATAGCCAAAAGCAGGAATAAAGTACTTTGGCTAAAATCGTTAATAACGTACCTGTATAGCACGATTCACCACCGTCCCCGCGTCTCTTACCATTTTCTTTAGGTCGACGTTGAAGTTCATAGTTACAGTTCCAGTATTCAATAAAACTAATGAATATGTTGATTCTGTTCTACGCAGAAAAGCAGGCACTACTGTTACGAAATCGAAGACTCACCGAAAAAATCTCACTGTTTATTGATTTGGAAATTGGCAACAAGGAGGGCATGAAGATGGAAAAATCAGCTGTTTGGTGAGCAAGCATTTAGTGATAATCAAATTGATAACATTTCCCCCAGGTCTCTCAGTTTGTTCATGGAAGACATGGATCAAGAAGAGTCCATGAAGGAACTAGACCACTCCATGATTTCGTCTTATAGATGACCCCATAAGCCCCAGCTGATTGTTTGACAACTGGATTATCGCACCTTAACTTTGTTTTGGGCAAGCGAAAATGAATAGTTTACCATGTGGTTATCTCAAATCGTAAGGAATTGAATCAGTTCGAAGATTGTTTTACTTGAAACAGCTTCGTCCCCCAATTCGGTTGACATTTATTCAAAGTAATTTTCATGTTGTATTTGGTGTAGTACTATGGCGTGGTTTGAAGGTTTATCTTCGCTAAAGGGCCAGCTTTCCAACCTGGCCAAAGGAGTGTTAACTGACGATACCGAAGAAGGTAGGTTCATTTGACGAATGAATACGAATTTATATTGTTTTTGATCATGACTTAGGTCCAGTTTTAGGAATTGTTTATGGATTTTGAGCAGTGCGGTCAAGGCATTAAGTATTGAAGGAAGTTGGTATTAGGCGGTGCATTTTACAGAAAGTACCTTTTGAATTGCAGACTGATATCTGAACTGAATATCTATAAAGTGGACTGATAAACCGTTCTATCGGTGCGGGTGTTGAAAAGCTGCTGTTGTTGAATGTATTTATGGTTGATTCGCTTCGAGGCCTGAACCATATTTCTCAATGTCAAAAATATAACTTTCTGCACATTTCTAGAAGGAATTTCTATTAGGATTGGTCCAGGTTGGCTGTGTTGTTATTAGAATAGTAGAAATAATTTAATTACGGGGTTGTGTCCGGAGAACGGATTTAGACATGGCCATAGTTGCAGCAGGCAGGGTCGAGGAAAGAGGAACACCATCTACTTACTCAACTGATAGAAATCAATGTAACGTCAAGATCCTCATATTTGTCATGTAATGTTGAAGTAGCCCACTCAAGAAAGATTTAAACGTCTAATGAGACGAGTAAAACTATGTGGTAACCAGTAAATAGATTAGCCACCATCCGTGTTGTGCTTTGTGACATGACCGTAGTTCCGCGATCACTGAGCGATCGTAGTATCGGAAAGGGTCATTCATCTGCCCATAATGAATTGGGGCTGTGATTGGAGGTAAACAATTTAGTATGTACTACTAAATAGTAGTTCAATGCTTCTAAATTGATGGAATGCCCTTGAAGTTGATGATCATTTTTTCATCAACATCATTCCTTGGTTACATTTGTACTGAATAATTGGTGGCTGAAAGTAGAATTTGATGCAATGCTCACGTAAGTAATTATGGAGAAGGAAACTTGAGTGATCACGGAAGCGGAGGGTATTGCGTTTTGGAGGGGAAATGTTTTGCAATTAGCGGTGGAGGCTGTCTGACTTGTTGATATTCACGTTTCAATAGAGTCCATAGACTGTGTAGTAGGGTCACACTTGTGAATGTCAGAAACGAATATGTATTTTTTAAAATAATTATGTACCATAATACTTTATGTAATTATTATTATTACTAATTGAAGAAATACACGTTATAGAATCCCCGCCGATTAGGCATCTCCTGCAGAAAGTACTAATTTACACTCAGAGCCTGTTAAGTTCCCAGAAGTAGTGTATGACACTTCATTGGCTAGGCTGCCCATTGTGACTGATTAGTCCTCCGCCATGTTTTCCTGGGGGCACATTTCGTTTGCTGAGGAAATATTTGGAATACAGAGTGGAGCTATTCGGATCCTCGCTTGTATCGGCTACCGCCATGATTGTCACGATTCTTTCGCTCCTTTGGGTATTCTTACAGTTCCTTCCGTTTTCATTCTGGAATGCCTGGTTCTAGCTCATAACAAATATAACCGAATGGAAGAAGGCTAGTGACTTCCATGGTTATCAAACTCGAGGCTGCGATAATTTAGCTCCAAAATACAATAGACTAAAGAGATGCCGAAACTCAAAAAACTATTGGGCCGTGGGCTCTTGCCGGTGATGTATACAAATGTAGAGATGGATACATTTAAAAAACATATTACTAATATTCTTTAAGCAAAACGTGCTTTGCAATCAATTGTCGAATTCCTGTCGATAGTTTTTACGTAATAAGTACTTATAGTGTATTCTGTTGACTAATTTATATCATATTTAAATATCTTTTAATTTTATTGTTCCAATTGTCTACACATGTAAATCCTACGAAATGTTTTTGAAAGGAATTAGAAATGACAGGCACTAGAACCCTTAGTTTTGTACCTTTCATTTACTATCTATTATTTTATAATCAATTTGTTTTGCTCTTGATTGAGTAATACAATTACGGTTATTTGTGTCGTTCTCGCAGAGTTGTGTGGCGTCGGTTGAGTCCGTCTGGTTGGGCCCTAGGCCTTTTCGACTTATTTTCCTTTTGTTAGCAATTTTGAGTTGCTTGTGGGATGCGGCCGGGCTGGCTCGAGCCTGGCTTGGTTGGCCAGTGTCATATAGGGCGAGCAGCAAATTTAATGTTTTTCTTTTACTCATTAAATTAATTTAATTTTATCTTTAGATACACGATAGAATATTTCGTACTAGCTAGATAGATACCAAAATGAAAATTTTCTTAGGTACGGGTCGTTTTAGGCAATAAGTCTCAGGATTGAAATAAAAAAGCCTTATTTTTTCCCAAAAAACCATGCTTTCCAAGAAAAATTTTCGTTGGTCAACACTTTTTGTGCACACTGTATTGCTCAAATGGCAAATAACTTCCAAAAATCATTATACGTATATTTTAAGAAAATATACGTACAAAAAAATAGGAAAAGCTTATAAACTATGAAGTCGAACATTCCGGAAAGTATGCACAAAATTGTGTATACACAATATAGTTTAAAAACTATACTAATCTAGAAAAACTAAAAAAAGTGGTCAAAGCAGAATAGTATTTGTACAATTTTTTGCCATAAAATTGATTGCTGAAGATGTACTTGAGTATGGCCAAATTTCAAAATATTATAAAATGAGTAAAATAAGAAGAATCGCTTATGTGGTATGAATGATTCTTTTTACCGACTTCTTTTGTTTTAAATCTTTTTGAAAAAAGAAAATGCAACTTCAGAGGAAGGAAACAAACATAATAATTAGAACTCATAGGGGAAATCTTCAACAGCTTTCATAGGGCATGTTGGTTAATGCTTGCTAATTGTGAGAGCTATCCTATTCAATTTTCCCTTATTTTCACGACAGGATAAACCCACTGATATTTCAGTTAACTATTAAGATGTTTATTAAGAACGTCCACTAGGCGTGTTCAAAATTTAACGCTGTAAATGTGTTTGAAAGTTGAAAAAAGTACTTATAAACAAATATTTTTATATCATAAATCATGATCTTAAATAAAGGAGTGATGGTTAATTGAGAAATGAAAAAGGATGTGATCTGAAATGAAGATGATGATGATGATATCCTGTCACTTCTAAGAGGACCATAGACCATTGTGAAAGATCGCCATCCGTCTCGAGTCCTGGCCAAGGCCTTGATTTCCTGCCACGTCTTCCCAGCTCGGCTTGCATCAGCTTATATGGAACGCCTCCATGTCATCCTCAGTTTCTCTTTCCTTCTAAATCCCTGGGGGTTCCATTCAAGTGCTTCTCGTTCTATTGCGCCTTCATCTTTCCTTAGGGTGTGGCCTATCCATCCTCATTTCCTTTCCTTGATCTCAACAGAGATTGGTTTTTGCTTAGTTTTCCTAAACAGCTCATTGTTGGAAATGACAACAGGCCACCATACTCCTAAAATGTGCCATAGACAGCGGTTCACAAAAGCTTGTAGCTTGCATATCAAGACACATGTGACTTTCCAAGTCTCACAGGCGTGGAGGAGTACTGACTTAACGTTGCTTTTAAAGAGGCGAAGCATTGTCCTGAGAGAAATATTTCTATTTCTCCAGATTGGGTAAAGCTGAACAAACGCTCCGTTTGCCTTCCTTATTCTGCTTGCAGTGTCTCAAGCATCAAGGTCACTTCCGAGGTACTGGAAAGAATCCACTTGCTCAATTTCCTCCCCATCAACCTTCAGGTCAGCTTTCAATGACACATTCATCCTAATTACTTCGGTCTTTTTTACGTTTATCTGGAGGCCTGTCAGCGCCGAGTACTCAGCAAGTTTTTCAAGCTTAAGAGTCATATCAATCAAGCGCTGCACTAGCACACAAACATCATTGGCGATCCTCACGTGGCTAATTCAGAGTCCACTGTATTCCCCGCTTTCGTCGTCCAAGGGTCTTTCTCATCAGGAGATTGCGTACCAGGAGGAAGGTTGAGCACACATCCCTGTCAAACTCCAGCACTGACCGGCAAAGGAGAGGAGAGATCACCATTGTGTACAGCCTGGCAAGTGTAACCATTGTACATTTCTTTTATCAATCTTAGTATCTTTTCAGGGATGCCATACGCTTGAAGAGTTCTCCATATTGCTTCTCAATTAATGGAATCAAAAGCCTTCTGATAATCAATAAATAGTGCACACAGGGGACTCTGCCACTCAGCACTCTGTTCCAGAATGATACGAAGTGTGTTGATGAGATCAACACAGCTCCTGTGCCCCTGGAAACCAGCTTGTTCTTTTTGGTGTTGTCCCTCTACATGATCCTTGATTCTTTCAAGTATAATCTTGGCCAACACTTTACTGGCTAGGTTGAGAAGTGTAATCCCTCTCCAATTGTCACAGTTTGTGAGGTCTCCCTTCTTTGGCAGCTTTATAATGAGACCTTTTTTCCATTACAAGGGATTACCTCTTTTGTTTACAGTTTCTTAATAATTGGGAGGAGCAGGTTTGCAGTCATACGAATATCCACTTTTAAGGCTTCTGGGTGGTATGTTGTCTATATCTGGGGACTTCCCGTTCTTTTACTGAGGTTGGCTGTTCACCGTTTTCACTGTGTTCACCTGGTTGTTAACTATGGGCATGAGACCGTGGACACCCTGAAAGAGATCGTCCAGCCTACATTCCTGATCCTGGGATGGGTTGAGCAGTTTGCGAAAGTGTTCTTCCCACATTTTTAGCTGCTGATCCAGTGAGGCGAACAGTTCCCCATTTTTATTTTTTACAGGCTGAATCTTCCTAAAACCTCTATTAGAAAGCTGTTTTGCAATATCGTACAGCCTTTTTGCTGCTTTTTCTGCTGAAGTAGCCTGACCATCGTCCCTGGTCCTTTCTTGTGGCTTTTTTCACCAACCTGTGCAGCTGATTGTGCTCTATCTGTGCCTCCGTTTTTTTAGCTCCCATTTTACAGGAGTCAATCTTTGCTTTTACGGCTTTTCTTTTGTTGATATCTTCCCAGCTTTCTGCGGATATTCAATCCTTCTTAAGTGGGTCATGGAGGCCAAGAACGGTTTCATAGGTCTCTTTGACCACATTTGCAGTCCTTTCCCATTCCTTCTCAATGTCATCAGCATGTTGAAGATCTTGTAGGGCCTGGTACCAATTTTGCAACTCCAGTTGAAACTGTTCTTTATACTTTTCTGTTCTTAACTTTCCTACATCATATCTTTTCCCCCTCTTTTCTGCCTTCTTGCCATTTGCCATACCTTCTAACAAATACAGGCCATTACCAAATGATGGTCCGACCCAACATCCGCCCCGCGCTTGTTTCTAATATCCAGTAGGGATCTTCCAAGCTCACGTCCACTGGCAAAGTGGTTCTGGTTTTCTCCATCCGGGGATATCCATGTGACCTTGTGGCAGTTTTAATGGGGAAAGATCGTTCCGCCTATGACAAGGTCGTCCTCACTGCAGAGAGTAGAAAACAGCTCTCCATTCTCATTCATCTGAGCATCCACTCCTTGCACTCCCATTATTTGCTCCAGACCTTCATTGTTAATACCTACTTTAGCATTGAGGTCACCCATTACGACGAGAATATCCCTCTTGGGCTTGTCTGCAACGACTTTCCTCAAGTCTCGATAAAAAGCATGTTTCTTTTCCATATCTGCAACCTGGTGGGTGCATAACATTGCCCAATCATCACGTTGCAAACTGCAGATTTGAATAGGGCTGAGATAATTCTATCTGAGATAGGTTTCCACTCCATCAGGCCCCGAGAAAACTGGCTATTCATTAGAAGCCCCACTTCTGTGGCTAGCTGCATCACCACACTGTCCAGAAAACAGGAAGGTTACTCACCCTCTCTGGTAGTTATTTCACCAAAGCCTTTCCAGCTCACCTCACTGAGGCCCAACAGTTCAATTTGACAGCTCTCCATCTCTCTCGCAACATTTCTTAACCTTCCTGGGTCCATAAGTGACCTCACGTTCCATATTCCAATGCGGGTTGTCAGTTTCATGTCAAGAGTCTTAACCAGTTGAGCATTCCAGCTACATTTCTTTATGATTTCTGTAATCATTTGTAGGATTCAGGTAAGCGATTGATTAGACCACTGTACCCTAGCTCGGTTGGGAGTGGGTTGCACTCCTAAGGCCTCCAAGCTGGCCCCCCCTGCAGCTTCAGCGGCTTAGGTGTTATAAAGCACCTGGAACAGCTTCTCATTAAGAAACCCAGGCTGCTTCAAGAGTTCCCCTTTCAGTCATCTCTTACGACACTCAGAGGATACGTCAGGGACATTCTTAAAAAAAAATGAATAATAACAATAATAATAGAAAATATATATATGTTTCCAATTTCTTTTTACAGTTTTTATTGTTGTAAAATTCACAACAGCCGTTCAAAATGCCCTCCACCATATTAAAGGCACTGCATCGCGCAGTTGACAGCGTTTGAAGGAGATGCAGATTGTGACTCCCCATCAGTTCTTTGATTTGATTCCTTCATGAAGTTTTAGAAATGCGTTCATTCGATTCGGCGAGAAAAATTGTATTGTTGTACCCCCTCTTCAATTTCATCCCACATCAGAGGCATTATCTCATGCCAAAACGCTGATTTCGTTACAAAATTCACGATTTCCACGTTCAAACACCAATTTCTCTGTCAAAATTGCTCTAAAATAGAAATTTTAATAACTGGTAGAAAATACGGGGAAAAAAGTTGATGTAGAATAGGTAGAAAAGGAGCGGACTAAAAAAAATGCTGTGAAGTAAAAGTTGTTGCAAATTAGTTTTTGAATCGATCCCTGAAGTTTCGTCGTTGTTATACCGAACACCTTGTACAGTTTCGGGAAAATCGTTCCGATTCTCTTTGCCTTATTCTTGACAATTTCTCTCGATTTATTATCGAACGTTTGAACTGTCCTGCCATCCTTGTGGCCATGTTGGGATGGGGTTGTTGTGGATGAAGCAATGGAATTGGCTACCTTCTTCACTTGTCTGCCCTCGGCTTTGTCTGTTTTTATTGTGATCAAAACCATTCTTCTAAAATCTTTAATGTTTTCCTGCAATAATATGTCTGTTAGTAGAAGTAATACTACTGCATTCGTCGTCGCGCAAATCATTCTAAGACATAAACATGTTGTTTTGTTATTATGAATACTTTGTAACCCAGTCACTCACTGATGAGGCCTAACATTAGGCGAAACGTGTAAGATTGTGTGACAAATTGTACAAGGGAAGGAGATAGGCAATTCCATTGCTTCACCCTCAACTACTTAATACTTTTTGTTGTCTTCCATTTCTAACCAGGATTAAAGGAGTGTTTTGTGAGCAAAAATGTGAACCACCTAAAATTTAGTGTAATTTAATCACTTACCATCATTGGGTTCGAAGTGAAGACACAAGAGAAATTTCATACTTTCTTCAAATTGTAATATCTAGCTTTGATTACATACAGAACCATCCAACGGATATTCCATTCGTGGATCTGACTTGACCGGGCGTGCCAGAGATACCAATAAATTTTCACCTTTCCCTAACTCGTTAGCAGTACCCAATTTTGGTTTTATAATTCAAAAGATTGAAATACCAACAATAACAGAGCGAATTAAATTTCGGAAAAACGAATTTTTTCTACCGAATTGAGCATGAAACATAGAATCTATTGGTTACTGTAGATTATCTGTTACTAAATAACTAAAAAAAAGTGTGACGTTTGTGTTGATTTATCGGAACAATTACCTTAACAACCAGTTTTGAGCAGCTTATCAACAAATATTTTTTGAAGGAGGATCCCAGGTCGTCACGGGTCCAATCTCTGGCTTTATACTCGTAGAATAGGACACCAATGATGCACTATAACAGAACAAGCTGATGCTAGATACTTTTTATTGATTTATTTTTATTATTTTACAGATAATCTTACCGTTCTGCAAGACCAAAGCTCAGATTCCCAGAGTTTACGTTCTGTAAGTTTACATATATTTGTTTTTTGTAACTGAGGTACATGGGAAAGTTTCAACAGTTTGATGGTGAACCACGCTCAAGTTAGATCAGTTTACCGCATGAAACACTGATGTTACTTAATTTATATATATAGGGTGCATCAGGCCAAACTTCAGGATCGATTCTACTACTAATTTGGCATAATGTGCCTCTTAAAGTTTTCTTTTTAGCCTCTGCGTTTCTGAGTAACTTCAGTTTTAAGAATTGTTTCTCATCTTCAGTCACCAAAGTGTCCCTAAATCCCTTAAACTACTCGGTGAAATCAATCAATCACTTCATGGGGAAAGCTAATAGTCAATTATGTGCGAATCCTGTTTCGATTCGTTTCAAAATGTGATACCTATTCCTATGAAGAGTATTTGGACATGCTCTACATGTACGGAAACATGCATGTGATAGCCCAATCAGCTGTGATTCCACCAGGGTCTGTTTACCGATTTTCGATATGGGAAGTCTGTTGGGCTAACGGCGCTGTTACTCCCTCACAGCTGCATTGGCATTCCCACCCTTGTGAGCAGGGATATTAGACTCTTCTAATATCCGTGCTTGTGGGCGTACACATATAGCATGTCATGTTACGCCGTGAGAGTTCGAAGAAAACTTGTTTTCTTCATTTTTAATTGAGATTTCAGCATTATCCTATTGTTTTTTATTTACGGTCAAAACCAAACTTTCTTCTTCAAGAAATGGTGTATTCGCAGCTTTCAAAGATGAGGTTTCCAAGCAAATGACGAGGCTCTGAGACCAAAAATACGTTGCAGTAAATATCAAACGAGTCGAAGACCAGTTTTTCGTTGATTCTGTGGAAAAGCCACGTTTTTCCCGTTCAAACAAAAATGCCTCCCAAAACTTACTATAGGGAAGTTTTTCCTGCAAGTGGGAGGTTCAAGAGCTCCGTATGTAAGAGGTAAGCGGATTCAAAACAGTGAAATTTTGGGAGCTTATCGACATTTTTACTGTGATCTCATTTTTCAGCTATTGCTCTTGCTCAAAAAGTCTAAAATTTACACATTAAATTAAAGGAGTTATATCCTTTTCAGTGACATAAGGTCAAAAACACGAAAACGATCCTAAAAGTGAAATAAATCGGAACCGAAAAGAAAACTCTGCGAAGCACTTTTTGTTGCAAAGTAGTGGGGAATCGATTCGCTTGCCCATGAAATTCTATTCACCTTGAATGGCAGATTCCCATCTACTTCAACATTTTTCACGGTAAACTCAACCTCTTTCGTACTGATTACAACCTTTTTGGTTTATTATTCAATAATAAACCATTGTAATCGCTCCTGAAAAAAAAATTAGCCCCCCCCTGAAAATTTCATGGTGTACGTTACAAAGAGTGTAGAATCCAAATCTGCAATACAAATTTTTCCATCCGTCCAGCGTACGCCGTACGCACGATTTCTCCCAAACGGCTGGAGCAAAAAATCTGAAATTTTCAGGAAAAATCCATCTTGGTCCGACGACGCCCCAATTCTGTAGCCACCACTCTCACTTAATTTAAAGTGTCCTTTAAGGGTTGTCAGAGTTTTGTAAAATCCCTAAAAACCTCCAAAAATTCAAGGCGGCCTAAATTTGGACTTTTTTTTTAAAGAACTTTCCATGAGGAATCGAATGATACCTTCCCCAGGTCCGTAGCTCAAACCATTCCCGATTTATGGTGTCAATATTTGCATCCACATTCACTACATCACTAGGTTACTGCAATCAAAACAATAACAACAGTGTTTTTTTTTGTTTTTGTTTTGATCGCAGTAATCTACTGATGTAGTGAATGTGGATGCTGGAGTGAACTCCTAAAAGGGTTTATAGCCGATACACGGGTTGAAGCATTCTGATATGCATGCTCCGTCTTACGAAATTTAAAATTTTCAAATAGAATATTTTTCCATTGTAATCGATCTTGAAAAAAACGCTGCAAATTCTTTCACTGGGGTTTATTATTCAATGATTCATGATTTGAATTTCTACTAAGCTTTGGAGTGTGCGTGTCTCACAGGTGATAGAGCGATTATTGAATTTCAGGAGGCACGCAAATATGATCAACTGATCAATCCAAATAAGTATTTTGGTTGAGAACCGATTTAAGTGCTCTATGTATATCTCCTGAAATTCAATCATCGCTCCATCACCTGTGAAACACGCACACTCCAAAGCTTAGTAGAAATTCAAATCATGAATCATTGAATAATAAACCCCAATGAAAGAATTTGCAGCGTTTTTCATTAAAATTCACTGTTTTAACACTGTTAAAAAGGTTTTATTAAATGTGAAAAAGGTTTAATGAAAAAGGAAAAAAGTTGTACTCAACGCGAAAAAGGTTGAATTCATCGAAAAAATATTTGAATTAGATGGGAAAATATTGTATTATAACAAGGAGTAAGTACGCTTACAAGGAGTACAAATAGTACGTTTGAGGCTTTTAAAAAGCAAGGAGTGGAGTTCAGTTGAAGAGTGGAAAGAGCTCGCATTTGCCTCGTCAGGGGTAATAGAAGTTAAGAGTTTAATGTTTATAGGTGTTTTATCATGCAGGGCTATACATGTGGAGGGAGATCAGAATAAACTACAATGAATTGAAGGAGTTTTTTTTAAAGATTTATTGCACCAAGTAATAACTTAGCAATGTTATTCTGACTTAAATTCTCTACATAGTTATTGGGACGCAAGATCTATTACTCCAGTCCATGTCCTTCTGAGGTTCGGCACATTCACTTCCTACACAAGTTCATGTGGTTTTGTGCACTTGAACGGTGCGGTGACCCTCTGTTTGATTATTTCGTCTATGCTGTCCACTTCCAGTTTGCGGTGAAAGTACCAAGGTACACCTGCATTTATTTTCTCTTGCTCAGAGTAAGCATCGTTCTGTTTGATACGGAAGTACCTCTCCGAAAGATATGATTTGAGCTCAACGTATAAAGGGAAGGAGTGATTCGAAATCAAGCTCTGCATAACAAGTGGTACTCTAACCTCTTCCGGTGATTGAGGCTGTGAGGGAATAGGGCACCATCCATATTCATCTCTCTCTGGGGGCTTTATTTATTGGTCATTTTATCTATGTGGGTGGGTGGGGTTAGGATGTGTTGGAGCTCTCCAGTCACCGTCTGTCTTATCTTACATTATCATGGGTTTTCGCGTTGTGCTTGTTGATCTCGTGTCATAAACAAATAACAAATTAAATTGGTAGTTGGTTATTCTTTACTTATTACAATTGGTATTAACCCTCAACTCCTTCCTTTTCCTCAACAGCTAATTATTCTACTTTGCTCATAGGTGTAAGTGTAAATTACCAAAGTAAAACTTCGATTTTCCAAATAATAAAATATATACTAGAAATTTAGAACTTAACTACTTGAAAGACAAATTTAAAAATGGGTTAGAGATGAAGGAGCTCAAACAGTATGAAAACAATCATCAGCAATCAACTTCAAAATCTAATGAACTTGTCTCTACCTTCTGAGGTCATCTCAAGATTTCAAGAGCTGAGAAGGGAGAAGAGTTACAGAACACCTGAAGAACTAATCGAAGACAAAACATGGCCTTTATCAAATTGGACAAGTTCTCCAGCACAAAGATGGGACCTGTGGAATAGTTTTCCCAGCGGAGTAAAGTTACAATTCTCCCTCCCTCAGGCTCTTTATAACAAGGATTTGATGAAATAGAGAGGTACCCCGTTCCAAGGGTTGATAATATTAGCCTGCAGTACCCGGGTGTATGCTAAGGGAGAGCAGTTTGAAGAAACGGAAAGAAAGAACAACATCAACAACTATCACAATATTCTTGCAAATATGCGTTGCAAAAAACTGTGAATAATTATAACAAACAGGTGGTAAGAAAGTACTTCTTGTGATAGGTAGTTTGTTCGTATTTAGCAATATCGCCCTATACCAAGAGATTATTTCTCACCGTTACGTGGGCACAGGTTTGTTATCTGCGGATTAATTCGCTTATCTGACATTTGATACTTGGTTGGGCGTGGTATTTTAGATGTGGGGACATTGTTTGAACTGGTGTAAACCTATCGCACCAACCAGGTGGGAAAAGTGCTAGTACGTTAATACTTTGAATCGGAAAGTGCACGATAAACATTTGATGTTCGCTCTCATTAGTTGTCCCTTATGGAGCAGGTGTTATTATGTGTGTATTTTGATAAACCCAGCCGAAAGGAGAAGGACCAGCTGCGATCGTGACAGCTACATACTCGCTCATATCTTTCATCAAAGCGGTTGATGTGTATTTACCAACGATAAGGAGTGATGAGAGGGACTTTCTAACTCAAACATGAATTTCGATTTTGTACGAATATTTTGAGCTTGGATCTCTGGTAGCGTTGAAAAGAACCCAGAACGTAAACGAGGTGGTTGGTGCCATTATGAAAGGAGTAACCCGGTGGACCCGAATGTTGAACACTTCACTTTCGGTTCAGCCAACTGTTCAACCTCTGGGCCTGAGAGGTTAGCGGCGCTAACCTTCCGTTATTTATAGTTAAAAAGAATAATTGTAAGATACTTGATTGCAAGTACGTATCCTCCACCAACCGGGACATCTTGGAGCACTAGAAAGTACAAAGTTTCAAAAGTGGAAATAATCAAAAGTACTACCAGTTCTAATAGTGCTTTATTACTTGTGTCATTGTGAGGTTTGGGTGCCAGTTTTAGGTTCAGAAAATGCGATTATTATCTATGGATGAATTGCTACTGATCTAAAACCTATCCCAGTCGATTTTTCGTCCGAAATTACAAGGAATTGGTCAGAGATCTGGGTGTCCTGCCAGTTGGGCTGTACGGACCATATTGTTTAGGTGAATTCCTGGGCAATTAAACACCAACGAGTTTAATAATCCTTCTGCTGTGAGATTCCTTTACATGTCTGTACATAATTGGCTTCACGTATTTGTAATCACGGCAAGGAAGGACTCTCTCGATCGAGTTCAGAAGCGGTTTTTGCAATACTGGTCATTCAAGATGGGAGAGGAATGTCTTCAGTAACCGGAGTGCAATGGTGAATTGCGACCGATGTCCTTGTTCTGTAGGGATTGATATCTGGGAGCATTGATTGACCACCTCTTCTCTCTTGCTTGGACCTACATGCGCCTCCTTCTGTCATCAGGTTCGCCCAAACCTTCTACTTGCCTACATCTTCCAGTAACTACCACTACCTCTGGAATAAAAACGGAATAAGATAGAACGTTTTCTATATTTCCTCGAAAGTAAAGAGTTACACAGTTAAATCGATTTCAACGGTTAGGTCATCATCAGTAACAAATATGAACTTGTTGTCACCAGATTTTGGCCTATAGCACTGTCTATGGGAGGCGATCGGGTTGGTTAGAGGAGACCCCTTGTGGAGCCCTTGTGTGAAAGAACGGATTTTTTACATGAAGTCCGTCCTTGTATGGCCCATAGCGCGAACAGACTTCGCTAATTTGGAGTATAAATTTTATGGAGGTGGGATTTAGGGGGCTTCACATAACAGAATACTCTGTGTACTGTCCAATTGAGCTTAATTCTCCCCTGTGGAGAAAATTTTTGGGATATACCGAATAATAATAAATTAATGAAAAATTCACAATAATGTGATTAGGGATGGACTGTTCCAGCTGTAACGGAACGAGGAACGGTTCCACAAGCGGAACGATAAGTACCGTTACGATTGCTGAGTTTTTCCGTTCCACGTGGAACAAAACGACAAACCTACAGTCCCACCATTACCCATCCCCCAAACAGGGCCAAAGGCCAACCAAACCAAGCTTCCCGGAAATTTGAAATCCTCTCAGCCTGAGTTGGTTTGCATTCACAGAAATGTCTGCCCCCCCCGCCCCATTATTTAAACTGAATTTCTCGAACTACAACAGTTCAAAGAATGCCGCAGTAGGTACGATTGAATCATTACAGGCATGAGTAGAACCTACCAACCTATAGTTTTTTCGTTCCATTCATGCCCCAAACATTGAAGGAGACGAAACGTTTCTGGAACGAAACCGTATTGAAAACGAAAAGCGGCCTCCTAATTCACTTCATGTGAGGAACCAAGTTTTGGAACGAAACCAGTAACGGAACGTAAAAAGGAACCGTTACTTACTTGGAACGGAACGATCGTAACGGTTCCGCACATTCTCTGGAACGACCCATCCCTAAATGTGATTGGACTTCTCTAGTGAAATTGCAAGTAAATGATATAAATTTGAAGTTTTTAAATAAAACAAGATACCATTAAAGATACAACCTCCAACCTGATCTGATGTATGACTTTCTCTTCCGTAGAAAGTAGCAATTTATTAGGGAGCTTCACTAGAAATCGACTTGAGGCCTCAATTCTCGATTTGTTTATACAAAAATAATAAAAAATAAAAAAAACATTCATCACAGATTTCGATCAAATTTCAAGTTCAAGTTTCAAGTGTGTCTGGAGTTTTTCTCCGAAACTACTGAACCAAAGTTGATGGGACTTGAGGTCAACAATCACATTTGGGGTTTGGTTGGGACTGAATTATCGGCGTCGATCTCAGTCAATCCTAAAGGGTGTCGTGGAAGGGATGAAATTAAAAAGAAATCTGAACATCGAAAACTTTCGAAATAACACAATTGGTTTTATGTTTCTTATTTATGGACGTGCCTTCAAAGAATCGAATGAGCTTCGAATCGAACTTTGACGGACTAATGAACAAATATACGATTGTGAATTTAAACGTGCTTGCACATAGTTAAAATCGCCTAGTATAATGTGAGGGTTGTATCATCCGACATAATTAAATTTAAGTTATTCTTGTGGATTTCTACGACGTATCCATGCAAGTACAAAATATGGCACCATTTTTTTTTTTTTTTTTTTTTTTTTGTCTTTACTTTCACCTGCTCTCTGATAAATATAAGTTTGATGAAAAACTGTAGATGTGAGTGTGTCCACACTATCTGAGTGTGTTCAACTGCTATTTTCTGTTCTAATCAACCTAGAAAGCTGATATTTAAATTGTAGCTTCCCTGGGCGATCAGGAATTTGTCGTGGGCGCTCCTGATTAGCTGAGTGAGCCGAAAAGCTATACTATGTCCAGAGAGCTGAAATTGGGATCGTAGCTTCTGTGAGGCGTCTGAAATTTGAAGCGGGCGCTCCTAATCAGTTGGGCGCTTCTGTTTTTATCCATTATTTTATTTATTTTATTTTTTTTTTTTTTAATACTCATGCTGGTCCAACCACTTATCTAGGATCAACTACATTTGTTGCCCAATCGGTCTCATTCATCGAAAGTTATGGAAATGGAAAATCTTATGTGAAGTCATACAAATGCACTCAAACAAAATAAGCTTGTTCGTTCTGTTGCTTATTTGGGGCTGCATTAGTGGTTTGTTTCTCTCGAGGGCCCAAAGTTTAACCGCGTTGTCCAAGGTGCTGAGCATCCCGGGCTCTCGTGTTTTTGGACACATTGCTCGTGCTTCATTGCGTACTTGTTTCATGGAAAGTCTCTGCCTCAAGTCTTGACGTATGTCATCATTTCGTGTGTACTAGGGGCGCCAACATTACTTCTCAGTAGTTTGTTTTGAAATGTTTGGAATTTTTGATCAGCCCCGTAGTTGAACCCCATAGGTCCAGATAGGGCGGACAATTTGCTTGTACATGAGGGGTTTGTTTTGGAGTGTAAGATGGGAATTCCTTCCTAATAGCTTTTTCTTTTCTGCGTTATTTCACTTTAGTTTTGAATGAAGGGACGTCACCAAGCATTGTACTGAACCATGGTTTGATATTTTATTTGAAGTGATCATCACTTCTGTGGTAGAACATTTTCGGTTAGTGAAATTTACGCTTTCTGATTTTATTTCATTCAGCATAATTCTCCACTTGGTACGTTGACATAAAAAGTTTTTTGAATCCCAAGTTACAAGATGCTGCTATCCCGACGTTTTCAAATCGAATCTGAAACCTGGTCAACACCTACTGTTAGCAAAAACATGGTTGAAATGATTCACTCACTCCAGTTATTATCAACCCCAAATTAATTATATGTTTCGTTTCTGACGTGTTACATCCTAATTCCATTTCATTTTATAATGCTGTAATTTATAGCTGAATAAAGCCTTATTATTCATACAAAAGGTTTACTATTCATATCAATGGTGTTATCATCCGAAACTGTTTTAACTTCTAATGAGTCTGAATGAAGATGGTTATGATATCCGCAAGTACTACTCATTTCACGTGAAAGATGGAAAAAAAAAAAAAAAAAAAAAAAAAAAATACGATCAAGGATTGTTTTTATTTCATTATCTCAACACCTTTTGTAGATTAGATTGTATCTACATTCCGACATTACCTGAAGATTACTTGGTGTCCTATAGCAGAGAGTAGTTTCGGTTTATCTTTCACAGTGGAATACCGATGGAGTGTATCAGCGATGAGTTCAGAAGGCCTTTCATCCGTTGCCGTTCCGATAGTGTTTTTCGGAACGCAGTATATTTTCAAAAAACTCTCAGAAGTCATTGGCCCACAATCAAGATTGCAACAATGTAACTTATCATGTTCTTTTGAGGTACCAAGTTTTATTTTCGTTGAGATTAATCGATAAAATGATTATATCTCTTGCCTGTACTCCTTAGTGTAAACTATAAAAACTTAAATCAAACCAAAAACTACATAATGGAGCTGTTCCCTAGAAACCAGAGTATATCATAAAAACACAGACTTTCGGAGACAGGAAGAAAAAAAAGATGAATAAATAATTATTTAAAAAAGAAACAAAAAACTAGTGCAATCAAAATAACATAACGGTAAAAATGTTTCATTAGATGACTTCCGCGTAGGTTTACTAAATTTGTGAATTTCGTATTGTTTAGTGTACAACAGTTCAGCCAAAACAACCTGTTATATAGTCTTTCTAAATTATCGACAACTTGTCAAAAGATCTATACGTCCATCTTACCTAGACGATGTGCCACACCCAACAGGACAGAAGTTTTTGTTTTTTATTTTCAATAATGAACCTTTGTAATCAACCAAAAAACGAAGGTTAAAACCCTCACAAGCTGTTGGGTTACTGTTGGAATTGTGTAATGGTGACACTCCATGAGACACGGGATGTTATATTAATGCGTTTATCGTATGTTGCAGTTACGACGCCACGAATTAACAATCCCAAAAACGTTTATTCTTGACAGATCTTTCGTTCGTGAATGTAATATTGATTTATCGTAATACATTTGTCAATGCTATCTTCTTTTAGTTCCAATAGGTTATGGGTGTCCTGTAGAAGTGTCGGTTGTGATCGAAATTCTTCAACACTGCAAACTTGTGTAGGTTTTTCGATTCGACAAAAAAAAAAAAAAAAAAAAAAAAAAAAAAAAAAAACTGTAAAAAAAGGAAGTAAGCAATCACCGGATAGAACCGTTACGGGAAGACAACTATAACTGTAAAAAAAGGAAGTAAGCAATCACCGGATAGAACCGTTACGGGAAGACAACTATACTTGGAAGATTCATGCAGAGGCAATCGTCATCAAGAACAAGCTGTGGGGATACATTACAGGGATGACTCTTCAACCCTCAGTTACAGGCACAGCGGAGGAAAAGGCAGCTTGGATCGAAAGCGACTTGAATGCAAGGTCAGATCTTTTATTAATAATCTCTCCAACCGAGCTTAAACAAGTCAAAATATGCACAACGTCAAGAAGCATATGGGATACACTAGAAGGTATATACTAAAGTACAGGTCCAGCTCAAAAGCCACACTCCTTAACCTTCTACTAGTCAACCTTAACCTTCTCAAGTGGGTAAACATTTGTTTTCAATATCATCAGCCATGGATAAAGGGTATTATTCAGTTTTGAATAAGGAGACATGTTCCCATTATAAGAATAAAGTGCTGTTTGCGACATCAACACGAACAAATGGGCTCTATGTCGTGGACATTCCACTACTACCTCCTACCTCATCAAAAAGTCACATTATGACTAAACACGATTTGCAACTTTGCCATGAAAGGTTGGGCCACCAAAATAAGATTCATATTCTAACATTCCTGAAGCTCAATGGAATCGATGTTAGTGGTGACACGAAGACAGAATTGTGTGATGCCTCGTGGGGAAGATGCATCGCTTAAGCTTTGGAATGCAGAAGGAGAACATCACGTGACCAGATAAATACTGATGTTGAGGACCTATGCCTGACAAGTCGCCAAAAGGTAGTCGCTACTTTGTTTATTTAATGATGAGTACACGAGGTACTGATCACTCTTTATGCTTAAGTAGAAGTCTGAAGTCAGTGATAAACTGTAACAGTTCTTGGCTGCAGCAAAAACAGTTGCTCACGTTTTCAACAGTCTTGTGCGGGAACTCGGAAAGTCAACATCGGTCAACTCTCAAAAAAAAAAAAAAAAAAAAAAAAAAAAAAAAAAAAAAAAAAAAAAAAAAAAACCAGTGCTCAGCAGGAGTTCATTGTCTGGGTTTACACTACGAGATGGATGAACCGAGCGATGATGTAACTATCGAGGAGATTGTTGCAAAAACAAGGCAAGAATAATTGCAACACCGTGAGGCTACAAACGCGATCCGAAGTGTGGATGCCCATGTAAGTGATGCATTCAACAATTTGAATAGTGTCGTAGCTTCTCTATGCGATTACCTTAGTCAAGCTAATAATCGAATTTCGATTTTGAATCAAAATTTAAAAGTACTTGAGGACAAGCAAGGGGTACCCAAATCGACTCAATCCTATGCTCGTAAGTCTTACAGCACGGATGAGGAAGATCTCGAAAGAGAAACTGATTGGATCTTGAAAAGGTCACGTAAAAAGCGCAAAGCTTGCTCATCACCAGAATTAGAGGCTGAGGCCTCCAACGAACCTAAAGTTGTTAAAAATGCCACCAAAATGTTAGAAAACAAGCCCAAAAAGGGCCCTCCAACCCATAAATGTCATAGGTTTAAAGAGCTATTCGTCCGTCAAAGACATCATTAGGGACATCCCTAAAGAGAAATTTAAAGTTACCGCACTTAACAATGACGTATGGAAAATCAACGTAGAGTCTCGTGAAAACGGAAATTGATCACGGAAAAACTACGAACAGAGAAAAAACAATGGTAGAGACAGACCAATTAAGGTTATGGCTAGAGGTTTACATGCTTCATGCGAAAAAAAAACAACAAATTATCGAAGACCTAAAAATCAAGGTTTTAATATTCTAGATGTAACCAACATACTCAAAAAAGAAAAATGAGAGAGGTGTAATTGAAACCTTTCAAAAACCCCTTCCTCTATTTATGTTAACATTTTACAAGAACGAAGATATAATCAAAATACATAATATTAAGGCTATTCTCAACATAATTGTGACGATTGAGCCATTACATAATGCCTCCAAACTTATCCCTCAATGCAAAAAATGCCAAAGCTACCTCCACACTCAATCCTACTGTAGAAAAGAACCAGCATGTGTGAAATGTGCTGGACAACAAATTACAGTTGAATGCACCCTAGACAGAGCCGATGCTCCCAAATGCGTAAATTGTCGAGGAAATCATCCTGCAAATTATCGCGGCTGCGAAGTAGCTAAAGAGCTACAAAAAAATGAGAAACAATGCCACTAAACCCCAAGTGAAAGAATCCAGTTGACGGTTTCTCTCTACTGAAAGAAGTGGTAGCTGGCGGAAATCGCTCACTACGATAATGTCAGGCACTTCTACTTCTAAGGCTTCATAATATGAAGCCATATTATGCTAATGTCGCTGCAAAAAAAAAAAAAAAAAAAAAGACTGTGTCGAGCACTGAAAAAATGCTAGCGCGAATTCTAGAGAGATTTAATGAGCAAAATCATACCAATAAGCTGTTATTCGAGAGAATAGCCAAACTAGAAAAAGGGCTAACCAACTATGGAGTAATATCATGGAACTAACACTAAGAATAGCAACATGGAATGCAAATGGATTATTGAATTACACCAAAGAAGTTGAAAAATTCCTTCGTTCTAATAAGATAGATATAGACAGAAAATAGGGCCTTCAGACCCTCTCTGCCTTTTTGACAGAAAATAATAAATATACATATCATTCGGAACTTTATATTGAAATTAAGATTAAATGTGCTCTGATGTGGTAGATATTACAAAAATTAAAATGTAAAGAATTTCGAGAAAATTTAACTAAATTTATGGGAAAATTATCCATTTAAAATATATGAAAATAGACTAAATCATACTATTATTAAGAAGCATATAAGGAAACTAATTAGTTTTTTTATTATTTTTTAAACGCATTCACAGATTTTTCTGTATCGAACAAAAGAGGATTTTCATTATAAATGTTTACTGCTTGGTTAAGGAAGGAGTGTTCATATTTCGTTGTCGAAATTTGTAGTTGGCTCATTGCCCACGAGTATTTGAGGAAGGAACACCAACCATAAAAACGTCTGCCAAGTGGGTGTGGCACATAGCTTTGTCGTATCCATAACATGACTGTATAGATCATTGAAAATTATTATTGACTAAAGTCAACTCGTTCAATGATGGTTCAATATGGTTTGATCCAAGCTCGAGGCTAAAACTTTATTTTCTCTTTATTACTCACGAGGACCATCTTAACATCATTCCGAACAATCTCTGAAAATTGCATCGAAATCAGTCATGAACTCCCGGAGTTATGCTCGTAACAAGGATTTCACGTTTGCGCATGCGCAGAGACTACTATTGATCCGGGGGTCATGAAACCTATAGGGGACCATCTACACCCCAACCCGCACAACCCCTGAAAATTTCATCAAAATCCGACTATAACTTCGTGTAGTTTTGCCCGTAACAAGGATTTGCTGACAGACAGACACACAGACAGACACGGAACCAAAATTTTTCAGAAAGGTCTAAAACGCAAAATGCGAGTGGAATTTTTGATTTTGGAGACAACAAAATTTTCACATTCCGAAAGTGAAAACAATGCTTCCGCTACCTCGGTAGACTCGGAAGCAAAATAAACCTATCTACTAAATATTTAGGTTTACTTGTTTTCAAAATTTTGAGAGAGATTTAAGATTTCAAGATTTTAATAAAAAATAAAAATAAATAAATAAATAAATAAATTATAAAAAAACGACAAACTGTGCTACCAGAAAAATACTTCAGATTCCTGTTAAGCACCTTCGAAAACATAAGAATCAAGTAAGACAACATCTTCTATAAATCTTTCCACCTGACGGCGATTTTTATCCTCAAATTCTACATGGTTTATTCAATTTGCAGGTTCGTAGATTCTAAATGTGCTAATGGAATGGTAGGTTTGGTCTATCTGTCCGTTTTGCGACTAATGTCCTGGCGGTAATTGAGTACATGGTTCACAGGATGCCATAGGTACCCCTTCGAATTTTGTCGCCATTGGTTGATTAGTAGCTATTTTGAGGGAGCTCGGGCTTTGAGATCAATGGACAATCTCGCATCATTGCCAACGCAATAGAACTTCTCTGATTGCTGCGATAACTTGGCGCTTGAAATCCGGGAATCCTAGCTCAGGCTGCCCTCGGCCTCAGATGATTGTAAGCGCTTCAGTCAGTTATATGGTGGCGCGCCGACATCCTAGTAACTCGGTTTTATCTCACATCCTTTTTTTTTATCTCTCGTCAACCTCTTCCCATTAGGTGGCGCGTTGGGCGCGGACTCTTCTCTATCTGCCTTCCCCCGTTTCTCAGTTACAGCTATTTTTCCTTGGATCTGCTTCGCGCTTATAGAATGCTTACTTACACCTACTTGAATAAAAACAATGTTGATGCAGGGAAATAACGATTTTGTTTTCACTAACCCCTGAATTTACTGCTATACTTCTTCAATTCATCTACAATGCTTCAATCAGCAGGAGCGTAATAAACCGATTACCTTTTGCTCTCATCTCTTGCTACTAAGTAACACTCAATAGAGATAAGTTTATTGGAAAATACATCAGATAAAGCATAATCGCATAATCGCGCATCAGATAAGGTCGCTTTCACCAACAATCCCTCACCACGGTTAAAGAAGATCATTTTTTTACAGAACCAGAGATTTGAACGTTGATTTGAAACAGACAGGTTTCATCTATGGTTACACTTTTTTCAATAAACATCGTTTTACAGCGATTTATCAGTAAACATCGATTTACATAAAAGGTCGATTTAAAGTCTAAACGTTGATATATAAGACACGAAGAATGCATTTGCCCGCAAAATGTTAATGACAACGAGATGAAAGTGATAACGTATCCCACACCCGTTTCTATTTCGTTCTTTTCCCGTTTTTGTTCGATTACTGCTTCCTTTACTTTATTGCTTCCCTTACTTTACTCCTTGTTTTCTGTTTATCTTAATAGAATAATTCTATTCTATAATATAAACAATTATTGTTTATATTCATAAGTTCGTTTGATAATATTGTTGTTGTTATATATCGCCTATTCATGGACGGGGAAGCGGGGGCTTAGCGTACGCGAAAACATGAACGGAAATTTGAGTAGGTAATGAGAAAAAGGAATTCTACTGCGCCTTTTGTAGTAGAGAATATTTTGTCCCTTTATAGCTCGTGGTATTACTCTATAACTTATTTAAACGCCCTTTTGATTTTGTCACTTTATACAAATTGAAAAAATAAAAATAAAACCAGAGAAATTGACCGTTACCGTGGGACTTTTCAATATTATCTGTGTCCCGAAATCAATATCGTCGAGCTCGAAATCCGAGTGGCGAAGTCATTCTGCATCATTCTCGTCAAATTTGTTTTCAAGTACCTACCATTGCCCTAATCAAGACTCCAGGCCTATTTTTTTTGGCTCAAATTAGCCGAAATATTTAATAACACCAACCCCAGCCCCCCCCCCCCCAGCCCAGTAGGTAGAAAACACCAACACAGTACATGGCTAACAAAAAGAATTACACAAATTACCAGAAATATTACAATGAACAGTAACGCTGCAAACTAGAATTTCGATATCCGAATAATGATGGCGAAAAGAACTGGTTTTAATAGTTGTTCAGGATACTAACCACCCAAAGTCGGAATTTTAGTTTTGGTCGTCGATTTCGGGCGTTTGATCGTTGGTTGATCAGAACCGGAGTTGGTGATTGATTTACAGCTGAGATCTCAGGTTTATTGTGTAAACGTTGACTACAAATTTTCTTGAAACCGGCCCTTAATGATTGCTACAAGTTTAGAAGTTCCTTAAATTCCTTGCTAACGTAGCAATTAACTTGTGCTTTTTCAGTTTAATGCTGTATGTGTTGTATGAGTATGACTAGATTCAAGGGTACCTACTCAAATTTTATTTACAAAGAAATGTAAGGTCACATTATGTTGTCAAAATGTCAATAGCAAACTGTAGAGCGCATTGTGGAAAGCAAACTCTTTTAAAACTGGTACTTGCATTAACAGAATTTATAATCATTTTATATTTTTAATCCTCAGGCAAAGTTACTTTTCTTTCCTTTTCAAGATTCAACAAAGAAAAGTTTCGGTTTAAGAAAATGAGCATGTTGACGTGTTTTGGGTCAAGGCAATTCCGTCCTTCTCGAACAATGTAACCGGCAGCACAGAAAACTAGTTCTGCTCGTGTGGACGTTGCTGGCGCAGACCGAAAGCTTCCCAGCATGCTTGTTTTTCTTTCCAAAACTCGAGAGGTCTCTCAAGTTCAGCCAAACAAACTATCGGTACTATCACTTTTGATAGTATTGAAACTATCGATAGTTTTCCATCACTAGGTTCTATCCCAATTTTACTCTAGTTTTACAACCAACTCTAGAAATTTCGACTCTCACGAAGGAAGAGAAGAATTGAGAAAGAAATGGGGGTATTGATGAAAAAAATTTTGTCGACGCCTATCAGGCTATAATTCGCAACCGTTATTCATGATTCTTATTTCGTTTGACCCGCATTCCAGTCTAGTTTTGGAAAGAACTTCAGAAATTTTCATTTTTCAGTTTTGAGAGTGAGTGGAGGGGGAAATAGGCATCCATTCAAGCGCAGCTCATGCAGTTCCCTGATTCTTTTTGTGCGATTAAGAACTTTGGTCCTAATTTGAAACGTATTTCGGATCTTTCAAACTTAATTAAGCAGGTGGGCGAACGGAGGGAGCAATAAGTAGTATATCGCTAACTACGTCCATGTTCCTTATAGCTTCTATAATTCAAAAGCCAACTTTCGTGGTTCATTTGTTAGATTAAGAATTTGCCAGAGTTTGAAAAAATATTCACAACTGTTCATAGTTATGTTTATATTTGTAATTGTATAAAACCCGGACACGGGCACGTCCCTTTAGTGTTCGCACTACTTCCCGATACGTTTTGGAATATTTTTGTGAAGACTATCTGATTTCCTTTCTTTTTGAAATAATCCAAAAATAACCAGGGTTGCCCGTGTTCAGGAACTTAGCAAAGTTCAGCGTTGGTGAAATTTTTGTAGTTTGTGGGTGTTGTTCTACGGAGGAAGGTTAAGACTTTACTAGTAAGGATCTACACTGTTAAATGCGGTCGGGGCCTGTTGATCCCCCGGGAGCCTGATGTATGTGGTCAGCTCACTCCGGTGGACAAATTATTTACTAGCATGATCCTCCATCATGAGGTTCATATGATTAGATTGATAAGGTCGATTATTGCGGGTGGATTTGTAGTCAGCTGGATCGCCTACGACTCACAAGAGGTCCTTTCCCCTTCTCTTCAACTGGGCTCGTCTTGTGTCAACTGACAGATCCCATGTCAACAATGGGGGGCACCCTTTCCGCTTCTCTGGCTCTCGGACTTGCCAACCCGACTCAAACAATCTTCTCTCCCATGTGTTCATTTCTTTTCCTAACTCGATGAAATTCGTGATGAATGATTATTCATTATTTATTTAGAGTTAGGTTTCGGCAATAGGTACTTGCATAAGTTTTTCATTATTTCATTAGGCTTTTAGAAGCATTTTGTGACCAAACCAAGGCGTAAGTGACCCTAATTTTTAATTTATCCCTCAGATTTTGTTTTTTTCTAATAAAATCATATTTTGGAAGTTAGGGTTCTTTCTGAACTCATCATTTTTTCAAGTTGCGGTAGAAAGAACAACATTTTTCTCAACTTCAACACTAGTTAACTTAGAAACTTGTCGTTATTTAGGGATTTGCAGCAGATTCCAGTTTATTACAATAATATTGCTTGTAATGGGGCTGAACTAGGAACATGAAGCAAATTGTAATGTAGTGAACAAGACTAGGAACACATTGTCAAGGCCTCGGTTTAGACCATCCTTTTTGTAGGACGTCTAGCATTTAACTTGTTGTATGAGTCAACACAATCTATCATTTGCGAGAGTGTTACATAGAATTATATTCATTTAGCGTAAATAAATATATAGAATAACGTAACACATATCCTGCAGAAAAATCGACATACAGTAAATACCAAAATACAATTTACCAGGACAGTATTCAAATGTTATACGAGCTAAAACGATAATAAATTCTACGGGTACAATTTATTAGATGATATAATTGTCAATTTATAAGTTTCATTTATTGGTTTAGAAGAAGGCGTTTTTATGTTTCTTATACTTTTTAGCCGGTATTCTATGTTCGGCTATTGTTATTTTAGTTTTCTATGTTTATTAAAAATGTTATCCTAATCATTTTAGCTTAGTTGTTTATGTAGTAAGTTGCCTGTTAGTTTTTGTTACCGAGATAATTTATTTCATTCATTATCGTTGTTATTTTATTTAGTTGAATATCCCATGTAATTGTTGGTTAGGTACTTTCAAATGTTCTTGTTCGAAAATATCTCAATCTAAATTCTGTTACTATCGGGTACACACAAAAAAAAGTGGTAACTGTCCCCCCCCCCCCCCCCCTGCGTATTGCACATTGAACATGGTCACATTTTTCGTTTTATTCCAGGGTTCGCTATTGAGCCCTCTTTGTTCGCAACGTACCTTGGCTATTAGCTTACATATGCGGTAATAGTTTATTTTAAGGTATCTGACTCCCTCCCATCATCCAGTCTAGACTCTACTGTCATTTTATGAAGTATTCGAATCGACGTTTTTCTACACCCTTCGGCAATTCGGTAGCCAGAAACTCCCATTCTGCATCAGTGTCCCGCCAGATTTACTGTGCTTAGCTTATAAGTATTGAGCTAAGCTCCCATTCCAAACCCAACATGTTTTACGACTTTCTGTTTCTTTCGCTGTCTGATGTGGCAAGCAGTGTGGAAAAATTTTCATTATTTTGGTGATATATTCCGCGTGCATCATAAAATAGGTATTAAGCATAGTGCTGATGCTCGTTTCAAGGTGGAGCATGTATGTTAGCTTAGTCATAAGGTAAAAGCACCGAAAGCGGACACCTCTCCAGTGGCGCACAATTAATGAAAAAGCCCTGAAAACAAGGCTATTAGCCTTATTTTCAGGGCTTTTTCATGTAAGTGTCCCCCTTTGGTGTCCCCCTTAGGGGGTGTTAATACCTTTTTAATTAAAAAATCTCAATGATTTCTTCTCCTCCTCTACCTCTATTAAACCTCAAATCTTCTCATAGTTACGATATTGCCAAATTACAGCCATTCAAGGGTCACAAGCGTCAGAATATATAACAGCGCATTATGGGAGTAATGTTTTTGTAAATCACACTATATAAAAACCAGCTTAACAGAGTATATCGACGTTTCAGGGGGTGGTAACGCTGGGCGGGTGGAATTCTCGCCCCCGTCTCCCAGGGCAACCGACCTGCTCCCCCCTCCCCCTGACCCTGCCAGTGAAGGAAGGAGGGCCCCAGCATGGGGAAGCGTCTCCCAGGGCAAGCGACGTGGTCCTCTCCTCGGGGATTTGGGATATACGATTTTTTTACTTTTAATATTGTTATTATACTCCCTCATTGTGTTGTTTAGTACTCTACCTCCTGTACATACGGGACTTACCCCAACAAGAAGGCACAACTGTTGCCACCTTTGCAGATGATACGGCTATCCTCTCTGTTGGAAATGATATAGAAGCTGCAACACGCAAACCACAGACGTCTACTACTGAGGTTTGTAAATGGACCAAGATGTGGAGAATGAAGCTGAATCAAAATCAGCCCACATCAACTTCACTAACCGAAAAGTCCCAATCTTGGATGTTGAGATCAATTCGAATAAAATACCGCATACTGAAGCAGTTAAATACTTGGGTTTGACACTTGACTCCAAATTAAACTGGAATAAACACATAGAAAAGAAGAAAGAAGAACTTAAAATCAAGTACAGAAGGATGTATTGGCTAATGGGAAGGAATTCCCATCTCTCTCTTCACAACAAACTGCTTATATATAAGCAGATCCTTCGCCCTATTTTGACCTATGGGATACAGATCTGGGGCTGTGCCAAGAAAACAAATATTAAGAAAATCCAAACCTTTCAGAATAAGTACTGAGAAGTATAGTTGGAGCCCCTTGGTACATGCGAAACGATGATATTCATCGAGATTTGAGGATGGAGACAGTCTGTGAAATTATTGCAAAATACGCAAGGAAGCATGAACATCGCCTCCACAAACACGTGAACCCGGAGATGCTCTACGTTTTGGACAACGAAGGTGAAATCCGACGTCTCAAGCGAAACAAACCATTGGATTTAGTTGTGCTGCGTGAATAGAAGTGCAATCGAACTCAGTGCTAATTAATTGAGCTATATAATAAAGGGCTAGATTTTGCTGTAAACCTACCCTCTTGGAGTGTACCTTTATTGATATGTAAAATTGCTAGATGAAATGTATTTGATTTTTCAGTCGCAATTAATAAATCACGAAAAAAAAATTGTGTTATTCACCTATTTCTTTTTAACCTGCGTAGCAGGGCCATTAAACTAGTGAATAAATATAAAAGTACGGCAAAAGAATGCGAGATAACTCTTGAGTTTTCCAACGAAATTGAACGATTCCATTGTCCTCCCAACGGCTTGGTTGTGTCATGTATCTGAATGTAATTAATTAACTAAGAGGGGTTGAAGTAGTTATTGTTCCGTGAAAGGGTTTGCAAGCTAAAAAGCTTGGGAAACCCTAATTTAGTTCAAAGGGGACCTAGAACCTCACCGGTCTGATCCATAAAAATTGATTAAAACCCTGATAAAAAATTAAAAAAAAACATACAAGTTGCCTAGCTGTACTCGGATGGATGCAGGCACATCGTGCCGGACCTTATCGATGCACCATTTGATATAATAACTTATCTACCTTCTGCAGATTTTGGCAGATTTTTAAGACTCTTCACTGTTCACTATAACTTGATAATGATGGAAACGGGGAAATTAATAACGGGAAAAATGTACGTGACTCGCGTTAGACATTAGTCCAGTTTGAAATATTTAAATTGGGGAGAGATACTTGTGTATGGGTTTATCCTGAACGAAGGAATAAAGTCGTATTTTATTCAAACTGATTCACAAAATCCACAACTGAGAATTTATTTCTATTGGGGAGAGATACTTGTGTATGGGTTTATCCTGAACGAAGGAATAAAGTCGTATTTTATTCAAACTGATTCACAAAATCCACAACTGAGAATTTATTTCTATTGCCTTTCGGAATGTTAACTTGTCAAAATTATAAGCAAACTTCAAAAACGTGTTTTAAAAACGTCCCTCTGAACCAAGGTTTTGTCAATAACAGGATGCTTGTTAGAATTGATCCAGAGGGATGTGCGATCACAGAGACAAAAGAAAAAAATGACTGAGTACAAGACCGAATCCGTGGAAACAAGATTGATGTAGGCCTGTGAGTTTGTAATTCTTCACAAATTTTTTTGATTATTTTTTGCCCGATCCCAATTTACTCTAGCTGTGGAACAAACCTCGTAACTTTCAAATTTCATGACGGAAGTGTGAAATTGATGGGGGTGGTGCCGAAAAAACGTGTTGTTTTGTGTGCCAAATTTAGTAATGTGTAGCTTTGTTCTATGGCCCAAAATAGAGTGAAAAACGTGCTCAAAACTTGGTTTTTCGAGGTTTTAGTGACATGGGCGTGTGGTATAATAGATATGTCATTTCGTAGCAATTATTGTGCTGGGATATATTTCAGATCCGCAGAAATTTACTCATAACAAATAATTACAATTTCTGAACCTACGTCTCTCCAACTCTCATTAATGGGAGATTCTTATTCAACAGTACAATCGAGGTTTTGATTCCGACAAAAAAATTTGTTCTCCTAGATTTACGATTATTTTATTATTCAATATAGATGTTAGTCTAATGGTCTAGTGATGTACAAGCACGCATGATTTTCGTTTGTTTCCTCAAAATTCAGGTTTTAAAATTGTATAGGACACTACAATGATATGTATCCATGACAATGAACGTTATCAACCAAATAACGATAGAATTATGTAAACGATGACATTGTGTAGGTAAGGTTGAATGAGACAGATATTTAAACAAAAAAACATTTTAATTCGTAGTTGAAGCAAGATGGTTTATTCAGTTAGCTACTACCTACCACCCAATATTGAAAGTATCAAAATAATCACGGTTCACAAAAGTGTAGGTGGGCGGGCATCTGATTTCAGTTTTTTCCTGACTTTATGCTAGAACAAGTATCATATTTTATTATTGGTATTTATTTAGTATCAAACATCAAACTTGAAAAAAAAATTTCAAACAGCCATGACGGCTTTTGTGGTAGCTGCAACAATGAAGTTTAAAATCGCCACGACAATGAGAAATCAACATTAACCTTCTGAAATTAGGAGTGTAATAAACACTTATAGAAATTTAAACTTGCATTAAATAGAGCTCCTACATCTCTATCCCAAACTGAATGCTTAATAAATCAATAAAACTGATTGAGAGTGATTCTCGAACCCATAACAATGAGAAGTATGAAACGTACCTACCTGTTTTAGAAACGGCTAACTTCATTTTTGGGCCCCGACTGTATAGAAATGGCGGAAGCATGGTGTTTCCTCAAAGGGCAGGGTTACCAACGCTGAAAAAAACTTAGAATTGCCAAAAATGCCCTCATTTGAAAGAGATACGATGATTTCCTTCAAACCCATGACAATGAGACAGGAGGTTTGGGATTGATAGTCTTACAGACTATCTAAAAAAACGTAGTCCCACATGTGACCGCACTAACCTCCAGTGACTTATTCTAAAAAAAGTACTAGTTAAAATATTTCCGGTAAAACGTACTTTGAGCGGACACAATGTCGGATTAAGTTCAAATTCTGACTCACGGGACAGACCATAACAATGAGATTACAGGTACATTTCGATCACTTACATATTATTACATAGTATGAATAAATATTTACATTATTATTCATTATGTAAAATGAAGAGTAGCCGAACTTTAAGGCCTTGAGTAAGCCTAGTTACCACTTAAAATCTACAAAAATAATTTTTGGAAAAAGTTGAACAGAAAATTATTTATCAATGAAGGACACGATTGTCCCGTAAAATAGGAATCACCCTAATACGAGCGCTAACGCGTTATTTACCACATAATGAACCCATGTGTTAGAATTGTCAGAGGTTTTATTTCGTTTGACTCAATTTTAGTCTAGTTGTGCAACTTACCTGGGGAAGTTTTGACTTTGCCATCGTGAGAAGGGGGTAATAGGCCATACAATCCATTCAACGCTGCTCATACAACTTTTACGACCAATTGAATTTTTTATTCTATTTTCGTCCACTTTTGAAACATATTCCAGATCCTTCAAGCTAGTTCGGGTGTTCGCAGTTCTTTACGCTGCCTAATTATGATAGTTACCTACCGTCCTACGAACAACAAGCTCACTCCAGTCTTCGCCGACAAATGATTTTTCGAGTCTCCATAATTTATCTTCCATTGCCCTTGCAAACCCCAAAAATGTCAACTCATCCTTATATGTTGTTGTAGGGTAATATGATTAGCTGTGTACTTTAATAACTGGTTCCTCGCCAGTATTCAATAAACCTAAACTCTAATTGTTTTTAGTGTGTCGGCAGTCTTTCATCTGGGGACGACCGGATTCCTGGGCAGATGCGATGATCAAACATCTGCCCGAAACGCAAATGTGTGAAAACGATGCGGGTCTGAGTCGGAATCTACAGTTCGACGTTTTATCACTCCAGTATTTTAATTTTCTACCAAACCGTTACGAACAGCCACTTTTGTGCTCCCATTTTAAATATAATTTTCTTACCACCATCTCTACTTCTGAACCCGGAAGATTCCTGAATCCAAGGTCTCTGTATCTTTAGCTTTCAGTAACTTTGACAGCATTTCTTTCGCTCTTTCGCAACACTTGCGCTCCATAACACTTGTCAGAAGAAGCGTTGCGAGGATCGGCATTCATCTTCGTGACACTGGTAGTGGACATTATTGTATGAGGTTGCGTTGTGGTTGTTCTCACGACGAATGGTATTCTAATGGTCCCAAACAAGTTAATTTTCGATCGAAACTATCCTCTAACATTTGTATTTAATATTTCCAATAATCGACGCTTGTAAGCGGCAAAAACAATTTTTTGTCAACCTCCCCTCCTCCTCAAAACTTGTTGTTCAACGTTTCAAGGTGACTAGAATCTAAAAAGTCGGCCAATTCTAACTAATGGGTTTATTATTTTCTGCTCGAGTCATTGGGCGGTTAGAGCAATCACTGTTGAGTCCACAGCTTGCGATTATTTTTTGTGGGTGAATTCATATGGATCTGAAACATTTCCCTTGGATTTTCGGTCGAAAATTACTAGAAAAAAATGACATCCCATTTGCCTATGTCATTGAAAACCCCGACGACACAAATTTTTGGTACGGTTGTGACCAGTTTGTTGGTCTTCAGCACTTATAAGTGCCATATATGAGTGTGAGGTGATCAAGTTGGCAAGAAGTTATGACCGACTTGACCCCAAGGGCGAAAGGATGGGTTTCGGCATCATTTTAAGGCCTTTTATTGGCCGTGCCGTCTACAGACATTGCGGATTTGGATTCTACTCTGGTACTTTGAAACGTAAAATTACAATCATTGAGAAGAGGGTATGAAGAGTTTTCGCTGTACTATTGCAGAGGTTTATTATTGAAAATGTTGAAACAAAATTAAAAAGTGGAATCTGTCCGCCCGCCATCGGTGTTTTTCTCAGACTCTGCTGGACCAAACATGATAAAATATGGGGTAAAAATCACAAAGGATCTCTAGCTGGGACTGAGTTCGAGACGTTCCTTCCTGACAAACCTGAAGGGTGAAATAAAATGACCGAAATACTGAAAAAACCAGAATATTGTGACCACTTGACATAACTCTAATGTATATGATTGACTTAATATTCGTTATTGATGGACAACCCTTCAACGAAACGAATGATCCCTCTCAGATCATCCATCCGTTTAATCTCCCTAAAGACTTTGACAGAAAAAAGAACGTAAACACAAACGTGAATATGAACGGCTTGAACATAGGCTATAATTTTCAACCGATTTTCATTATTCTTAATTTGATTGATCCAAATTTTAGTCTAGTAAACTGGATTAAACTTTTCGCAAACTGTATTAAACTTTTTGCAATTGGAATTAAACTTTTCGCAAACTGAATTAAACATTTTGCAAACGGAATTAAACTTTTCGCAAACTGAATTCATTCATGATTAAGAATATTGCCATCTCTGCCTCAAATGTTATTTCACGTTTCAATGTGCGTAGATTCTAGATGGTTCCAAAAACCTGGTGTTTTTTATTATTTATTTTTTTTTGTAATAAGTTTTTACTGATTGGGGCAAGTGTTGACGAAATATCGACTGGTATTGGTTTCAGATCCGTTGATTTTCACCCTGAGCAAATAATTGCAATTTCTGAACCCCCTAAACCTCGTAATCACACAAGCAATCACGCATTATTCAAAAAATAAACTCTCATCTTAGAATGAGCATGTTTTTACAGCATTGATTTTCCTACAAGATCTGAAATGATGCACAACCAAAGCGGGATCACTTTTAGCTAGAGAATATATATACGTTATACCAATTAAATTGTTGCTGATAAGACAGATATTGAACGGGAATGCCACCAATGTCGGTACCGTTGGTTTCATTTATGGGGATTGTAGAATGATAAGCCGAAAAGCCGTTTAGCCTCATTGTGGGGTACCCGCATGCTTCGACAGGTGGTGGGGTGTACCTATGTGTAGGTGCGATGGAACCGTAGGTGACTCCGGTTATCTCGAGTTGCAATGTGGCGTCGCCTTATCGCTGCTTGACCAAGCTTCGACTGCGATAAGCTCCCCTGCCTTTTCCCCCGTATATCACCTCGCCTCACCTTGTTTTTCGCTCTGTCTCTCATCATGATATTATTGGAGTCCAATGAAATGAAGTATTTGGGTTTTCCACGTCGCACAGTGGATCGAAAGGCCGATTTAGGAGAACAAAAGTCGAGTCATCAATTGATTATTCCTTCTATGAGGTCGTGTCAATTATTATTGATAAAATTCGGATCGATATGATGTGAATAACGTCAAAATACATCAGTAAAGTATAACCCGAAAAATGTCGTAAATGTGTTAATGAAAATGTCCACGAAAAAGCAGAATATGGAAATCCAGAACTGCAGATCGGTAGCAAACAGCATGACTAGAATCGTATTAAGTAAGTGAAAGGTGACTAGGAGGTAGGAGTTTGTACCTGTATATGTATATGCGGGGATTGATCGAAATCCCTGTGGGGTATAGTCGCCGTCGGTTTTCCCAAATGAGCTACGGCTGGGCATAAGTATCTGTATCAAATTTCGCCCTTTAAGATTGATCAAAAAACAAAAAACAAAAGAGCTGATTCAGAAACTAGCTCTTCCAACTTTTGCCAGAGCCTTTTCTTTCCGAGAACTTTTGCTAGATAAAACCTTTTTTACGAGACCGAAATCGTGGCAGTTCTCAGAAGTAAACCACCAGTTGGTTCAGTAAAACCTCGATCCACGTACCCAACCCTCTATTACGTTCATCTCGCTATATGCTATGGCGATGTTTTTATGGTCAGGTTGTTCCCGCTGGCTCGATATTCTTATCGAGCCAAGCGATGTGTGAACGCAGTTTCTCCAATGGCTTTGTAGCGTCCCTAAACCATCTTCTCCTTCAAGTTTTACTTTTCTAGAAAAAAGAAGATAAAACGAATGGAAGAAAATCTATTAACCGTCGTTCTCCTGCCCTCGCACATCGCAGTAATTTTATATTGTTGTTAGAAAAAACGTCGTTAAAGGCTTCATAGCTAACGTTCTGGTGTAGCTTGGCGATAAGCGAACAATTTTAATCAGTTCGAACTATTAAAAAAAAGATGTGTACCCCTCCCCTCACCGTTTGCCTATTATTCTAAACCGTAAAACCGTGACAATGCGATCCGAGTCGCCCTTGATAGTCTTGAGCAATGATTTTCAATTTTATCACTTCTCAGTTGTTTCGCTAACCGTCTTCTGCTCCAGGTAAGAAAACCCGAGTTTCATCTTATTCCATTCGCTCATTTTTCCGAAACTATGTGGTTCTTTAGTTCGCAGAAAGTGTACACAGACTATGATTAGGAAGATAAATAAAAATTCCTGATCTAGGTAATATGAACTTGAGGATCTTTTGGAATCACACTATATAAAGACGAGCTTATCAGAGTATATCGACGTTTCAGGGGGTGGTAACGCCGGGCGGGTGGAATTCTCGCCCCCGTCTCCCAGGGCAACCGACCTGATCCCCCCTCCCCCCGACCCCGCCAGTGAAGGAAGGAGGGTCCCAGCGGGGGGAAGCGTCTCCCAGGGCAAGCGACGTGGTCCTCTCCTCGGGGATTTGGGATATACGATTTTTTGACTTTGCATATTGTTATTATACTCCCTCATTGTGTTATTCACCTATTTCTTTTTAACCTGCGTAGCAGGGCCATTAAAGTAGTATGTTTATACAATTAATATACCTACACTAAAAATAAACTTCAACTAAGATGATAAACTACCAATATTTTTTCTGCCAATCATTTGTATAATAAAATAATATAGACATATATTATTCGTTGGATTGCAAGCTTTGCGTTGTTCTATTTCCTTAATTTTTTTAAGATCAATTGGTTAGTTAGCATTTGATATATAGGAGGTTAATATTTTTTTTAAATATTAATTTGGTTGGGAAAGTATTAATTTGGATATATAGGAGGTTAATATTTTTTTTAAATATTAATTTGGTTGGGAAAGTATTAATTTGGATAGGAAAATTATTAATTTGGTAGGGAAAAGCATTGATTTGGATGGGAAAAGTATTAATTTGGATGGGAAAAGTATTAATTTGGTTGGGAAAAGTATTAATTTGACTGGGAAAAGTATTAGGTAATTTGAATGGAAAAAGTATTAAGTTTATTGGGAAAAGTATCAATTGGGGAAAGTATTAATTTGACTGGGAAAAGCTACAATGAGCGGATTATCATCAATCATCTTATAGACTTGCTGACAATTCAGTAGGCGAATAAAATCACCACAAAGGTAACATCAACGAAGAACGGTAAATCTCGACAGAAGCAGGTTATCCTACAAAGTGCGATAGCGCGGCGAGAAAGCGATTCTAAAGTCAAACCACGCGGCACGAGGGTTTGCCGCGACAAACGTGCTGACTAGCGCGGTGCCGCGCTTTTACGTATGACAATTCCATAGAACAGCACAGTTTGATCGCTTATAGAACAGATCGCGTTGGTGGCCCGCGCGCTCGGGTTCGTTTCACACGTATGACCCTGACGCGTCCGCGGCTGGCGACTTCCTCATGTAGGTACACACACAGGACTGTGTGTGTGTGGACTGTGTGATTTCGCGCCGCGCTGTGGGAGAGTGCTCTCTCAAGAGGCGCGGCGCGGCAGGCGGCCAGCGGCCCTGTACCTAGGACTCAGCTTCAGTTTCCATCATCAGCATCATCATCATCATCATCATCAAACTATCTTAAGACGAAAATATCAGGGTGGGTAAGTAGGTAGGTATATCCCCTTTTCAGGGGGTGGTAACGCTGGGCGGATGGTGTTCTCCCCCTTACCCCCACCCAACCCGGCAGAGCGTCTCCCAGGACTCGGGACGTACGATTTTTTGACTTAGCATATTGTTATTATATTGCTATTATATTGTTATTATATTGCATATTGTTGTGTTATTCACCTATTTCTTTTTAACCTGCGTAGCAGGGCCATTGAACTAGTGTTTTAGATAATCTTGAATGGTGTGTATATGTATGTATGTGTTACGAAGATTCACGGGACAGAAATGCCGCGGGACATGTTAGTACCTTGTTATGTGACATGACCTTGTGAATCTATTTAACGAGCTTAATTTCTAAATCTTTTGAGATTTTGTTCATCTTTCAATTTATAGTTTTTGTTTACATTTTTCAAACGTATTCTCTGCAAATTATAACATAAAAATGTATTATTTCTGCATCAGATAACCCTCCTCCTCAGCTCACCGGACAAAAAAAAAAAAAATAAATAAATAAATAAATAAAAATAAAATAAAAAAATAAAAAATAATAATAAAAAACATTATATAGAAATACTGTCAAAAAGGATGCTAGGATGCTTCCGCTTGTTTTCCTCAACTGAATCGTTAGATGTGAGATGTCGTATTGGAGAGTTTAATCGCATAGCATCAACCATGCTATTTGGTCCTTCGCCAGCCACGCGTCACACCACTCACCTGTTACTGAACGTCTCTGAACCGATATCTGCTAGATAGATACCGTCTGTCTTACCGATTTTTCAAAGGGTCAATGATCATACAGCAACCTGGATGGTTTCATTCGATTCACGGAACTACTTTCTATCTGAAATAGTACGACACCGTCATCTGATTTATCGCGGAATAGTAGATTGCCCCACTTCAAGAGCTTCGCGTACCCATTGTAGGCAGTAATAATAAAAAGGTTTACTAAAACAGTCCATGAACTGTAGAATCGGAATATGCTATACAAAATGGATATGGCAATTAAAAAAGCCTCCCAAGTTGGGTAAGGCACATAACTTCCTCGTCTAGGTAACATAAACCTGTAGATTTTTTGAAATGTTTAAGATAATCCCGAAAGATGTAGAGAATAAACTTGTTCTAGTGATTCACGGGGCAGCAATACCGAGGGTCCTGTTTCAGCATACATCAACGCCATCAAAAGGTTGGTCGATATGCGTAATGGTTTGCGCATTCGCAGACTGATTTAGGATCATTGAAACTATTAGGTAACCGTAAGAAAAAAACTATTACTCAGTAAGCAGAACACTGCTGTTAATCAATGAAAGATGATCGGTTTCAAAAACTCCCGTTCGGATAAACCAACCATCAAACGCATTAAATCGAAGATCTAAACTAACCGGCCTAATTTGGATGGTTAGCGTACTAAACCAAGATTAAAATCAATTCTTTTCATTGTTTGCATTCCAAAATTCTGTTTTCCTCCTTTATTGTGGTATTTCTGCTATTTCCTGTTGTTGTTTTTTGTTGGTTATATATTTTTTAGTTGGTACTTACCTACCTATCCGGCTATTTGTGTTTTTTTATTTTTATTTTGGCTAATTTGTGTTAAAAATGAGCCACAAAGGCTTGAGAACGAGTTTGGCAAGAATGATGCAGATTTTACTATTCGGATTTCAAGCTCAACAATATTGATTTCTTGCCATGAAAAGGCATTTGCCTTCATCATGTCGTAGAAATGGACGTTCTAATTTTAAATCAACGTTTTATGGAAATGCTGTTAATCGATGCTTACTGATAACAGTTTAACCATTTGAATTTACATTGTTGAAACCTGTTTGTTTTTAATGAACCTACTAATCTGTGGTTCCGTAGAGCAATGATGTACGTATGCTGATGTGTTCCCGATATGCGGTTCAACTGCCGAACCGTTTTTGCCGGCTAGCAGTCTTAAAATGATCGAGGAGTTCCGGCGGATAACATAGGCCCTAATCTTAAAAGCATCCTCCTACTTCATAAACAGCGCCGTTCTTCGCAACCGATTTGTTTGTTTCCGAACTTTTGTTATAATGGTTGCCAACAAATAGGTAGTTGTTAGCGGCGGAATATTATGACAATTGGGAAGCGTTGGAATTTTATATTTCGTGGAAAGCATGGGACTGAAACCCTATTCTAAATGTACAAGTAATTTCTAGCATAATAATCGTAAGGACCCGAAATTGCCGTTTGGGAAAAATCGTGCGTACGGCGGACGGACGGAAATTTTTTTATTGCAGATTCGGATTCTACACTCTTTGAAACGTAAACCATGACATTTTCAGGGGGGGGGGGGGGGGGGTTAGAATTTTTTTTCAAGAGCGATTACAATGGTTTATTATGGAATAATAAACCAAAAGGACCTACGTGTAGGACCTACCAAATGTGAACTTTTTATGTAACACGCAACATTACCTACATGTTATTAATAACCAAAAATGTTATTATGCATTATTTTACCCCTACTTACTGCTTTTAATAAATACTTACTACTTTTATTATTAAATAACTCCTCACTAAATAAATAGGTAGGTCTATTATTAATTTAACTGGATAAAAAATATATTACAACCTTCCTTAAATTGTTTGAGTGTTTGCCCTATTTGCTGCCATTTCCTTGATTTCCTCTGCACGTCTGAATAGAATGGATGAGAAAAGTCGTTAAGAAATCCCTTTTGCCGAACTAACTCAATCAACTTTTCGTCATCCATTATAAATTAAGAAGAACGAGGTCGAACGAAATGAGCAAATCAGAACAGAAGTGGTGAGAAAGAGAACGAAAAAACCCAGCCGAGAGACGAGAATTGACTGTGCTACACCGTTCCGTTTGGGAGGAGGGGGAAGATCACGTCAGGTTTTCATGTCTCGCCGAGCTACCTGATGGGAGGTGACTGGACGAAGATTTGATCTTGACGGTACCGCGCCCGTGAGTGGGAATCACTCCGTATGGTTTCCATAGAAGCAATCTTGACGCGACCGTCCCCGAACGTGATCTGACGTTCCCGTTACCGCTAGTGTGAATCCACGTTAGGGATAGCAAACGGATGAACGAGAATCGATCCGAGTGGGCTGGTTCTACAATGTTCAACAATAAAACATAAAAACATCTCATATTGAATACTTGACCAAATCTTCCTATATAAGCCCCAGCTTATCCCCATTTGAGCATTTCAACCCATGTTTCGTTGAGTTTTGTATTCTGAGTTGGGATCTTTTTAAAAATACAACAGATGAAACAAATTTTGAGAGGGGGTTAACTTACACAAATAAAATCACCTTAAATACTTTTTTGCGAATTACACAACAATTTACTTTAATTTGGTTAAATTTTAATAAATTTCCCGATTTTGCAATCAATTTGATTGAAATTCAAGTTTTTAACCCGAATTATACCACAATTATCGATCTTATGTGAATTTCCCTAAAAATTTATGTTTTTTGTGATCATTTCTGTAATTCACTTTTAAAAAAAAATTATTTCTACAATTCTGTCTCAAAGGCAAAAAAAATGAATAAAATAAATAGTTTAATAAGATTAAAAATAAGAAAAAAATTTCCGAAAACGAGTGATTTGTCGAAAAGTGTACAACGAAATATGAATTACAGGGAAAATCACACAAAAAATATGCACTTAGGTAAAAAAACTTGAATTTTACTAAAATTTATTGTTAAATCGGGGGATTAAATAAAATTTCCCCAAAATTAAGTAAAAGGAGAGATTCACAAAAAAGTGATCAATACTTTACTCGTATTCTTACTGTTATTCGTATTATCCAATTTGTGAATTTCATTTGTATTTTTATTTATGAATATGAATATGCCAATATACTTGTATATCTGTCACGAAGATAGAAAATAGAATACTCTATCTTCTGTGGTCACGAATCAAAGTGCTGATGATCTTTTGTACCGTTGCAGTTTGATTTAATAGGAAGAAAAAACTTGTTATTAATCCATTTTGTTGAAAAGACGGGTTTTCTGCCCATACGACTTACGGATCACCTGTTGGTCTGTTATTCAATTTATTGATTGTCCCGTGGTATGAATTCCAAGATTTTATTTCACCTCTTTATTTATGTGGGTATATACTTTTAAAATTTTCTCTCTTTCCCAAATATTTCTTTTCTGACTCACGAGGCCAAAGTTTCAAGTTGGAAATTAAACTAGAAGAAAAAAATAGAAGGAATATTTTTTTCTTTTAATTTTTATCTGTGATAATCCGGCGGAGCGTGTCCGACCGCCCCCATTGGTCGAAATCGCTTGGCCATGACGATAATCGGAGGTGTAATCCAGTTGACGGGAGCTCCAATTGGTCGAGGGGCTCTACCGCTCCACCCCTCCCCCCGCCCCCATCTCTCTTGGCTACTTCCCTTCGCTCTCTTGGCTACCCCCTCCCCCCTCACTTCTCTTGGCCCCCTCGCCGTTCTTGGTCGCACCCCCCTCCTCATACATCGATGCTCAACCCCCTCCCCTCCCCACCATCTTATCTCCCTCTGCGAGCGCATCAGCACGCAATTCAGCTTTCAGTTTCGTGTGCTCCTCCGTTCCGCGTCGTTGTGGCATTAGACCTATTTCCCCAGTAAGTTGTCTCATTAAATTTGGTAATTTCTCATCATTTAACTATGTTTTATACGGCAATTCATTAACTGAAATGACCTTGTAAATTTTTGGTAAGAACTGGTTGGATGATTCAACCAACCTATAAATTCTGTTTAAAGTTACAGTTTTAGGGTAAACACAACTATTCTAGGTTACAATGTTAGGTTACCCGAGTACACCGCTCCTTAAGGTAGACATTCTTCTTAAAATACTTGAGAAAACCTACTAATATCTTACAGCAGTTGTGACAACCAGTCATACGAGTAACGAGGTGCAGCTGCACAACACTCGAGCCCTTCGAAAATACTTCCCAAGTATAAGTGTAATTTCATGTACTAGCACTTTTTAGTGAGCACAAGTATAAATACAATTATTCGTAATGATATGAAGAGTGGGTGGAAGGTGTACTCCTCATCACGCTGCACAGTATTCCAGGCTAAAATAGAGAATGTGCTTGTTGTACTTGAAGTACAAGTTCTAGGTACAAGTACGTGTGTTTGCCACCTGGACTAGAACAAATCCTGATGTGCTTGTACATGTAGTTAGGTTAATAAGTACTTAACTTTGTATAAGTGCATGTACTTAGAACGTTAATTACAAGTACCTACTTGTATTAATATTATTAACTAGTAAATTAGCTACTCGCGGCTTTTTGAGTATGTAAGGTACATCTTCTCCAACTCTGCTAGGGTAGAGTGGCTAAATTCCATGCAGCATTAAGTTGTACCAAAATTTGAGTTCTCTTTCCATGTCATCGTTCACACTGCTGAGTCCCAATTTGTGTTATATCACTGTGGAAAACAAATTCAAATCTTCCTAATTAATTCACAAACAATAAAATCTTTTGAATAGTTTCTCGTTTCGTTCGTTAGCGTTATTGCAATAAAATCCGAATTCGAATCAGAATCTGCAATAAAAATGTTTCCTTCCGTCCGCCGTACGTTATAATGAAATATAATAAAATATAATGACATAATTTAACAATGTATGATGTACTATAATGTGATTTAAAATTTAAAAAAAAGTGGGTATGGGTGTATTTGACGAATTTGGTCGTTTTTCGTAATTGTTTTTGATTATATCCCAATTTTCTAGTTCTGCAAGAAACCTCGGAAATATGGCTACACCTTCCAATCGCTGCCCATGCAAGAATTCTCGACCAATTATCGTCATTCTTTTTTTGGTCAATTAGGATTTTTGTTTTAGTATTTAATAATATTTCAGCTCATTCAATTTTCAATATGAAATACCGAAGAATTGATGAGTTAATAGTGATAAATCGTCATTTCTCCACTATTTTCAACCTTATTTTATTGATTTAAAAACTTTTTTGTTAGTTGAACACTAATATCAATCTAGTTTTGCAAAAAAACCTCGGTAATGGTTAATTTTCTGTTGAAAGGGGGAATGGAAGGGGTAATAGACAATCCATTCAAGTTCTGCTCATCAACTGTATACGGCTGACTTTCATGACTCTTTTTTTGTTCGATTAAGAACTTCAGTCTTGTTCTGAAACACGGATCATACATTTTTAATTCAATTATGAAAAGGTATGAATGGAGGGGTCAAAAGCGATAAATCGTTGTCTAAATTTCTTCCACTTTTTCCCCTAACAAACTCCTCTTGTGTGAACAACCTTGGAAATTTTGAATTTTGATGTCGCGATGAGAGGAAGGGAAATAATGACCAATCCATTCAAGCTATCCTCATCCGTATTAAAACTACCCGCCAGTGTTCGTGCTTCTTTTGTTCAGTTAAGAATTCGGTCTAATTTTAGAAAATACTCATTATATGTTAATAATCATGTTTATAAGTGAGGCGGTCCATTCCAAAACTCAAATAATCCACTTTTTTCCGAAACTCACATAATCCATCAGCCAATGGGAGTGTGAAGTCTACGTCACGTGACCCTGATTTGACTGTCATTCCAAAATCATCTTTCCCAACCGGTGGCCTGGATTTAGTCACGTGACTTTGTTCATGTTTGTCATTTTTCTTCTGAGTCATCTTTGTTGTTTCAGTGAAAATACAGTATTTTAAAACTTTTAAAATAATAATTATAATGAGTTTAAGGAAAAACATAGTACCGACTCCGCCTAATAATAGGTACTTCCTTTATAATGTAAAACCAGTAATTTCTAAGAGGACTTCACTTTTTTAACAGTCACTGTTTTACTGTATATAATAAAAAATACATATATACGCTCTTTTAACATTTCACATTATTTCCTGTGATTACAGCTTACAATAACAGCATATGGGGTGCATTAGGTTAGTCAAAATAGTATCATTTATGTTACAGATGGTTGTGTTGTTTAAAAATAAAAGTTAATTGTATCATGCCATAACTAACTTAATCCAGTAACCATCTTTCCAAAACCAACTTTATCCACTGGTGTCATGGTAAAACTCACTTTATCCAAACTTTAATCTTAAATTTTGGAAGAACTACTGATATTTTGAACAAAAGATATATACCATTATATAAAAACACATATTTTACACGCGGGGGAACACAAAAAAGAAAAAAAAAATGCCTTTCACTGTAAAGTTTCTCAGGGTGGGTCGTCTGTTGATTAGACATTACATCATCATTTCCAGATGATTCCTATCAATCATTCTCCCAGGTTAAAAGATATAATACTTGTATACAATACTTGAATACTTGTTAGAAATTCTATTACAAGTACTTTAATTTTATCACAATTACATTAGGTACATATAGAACGGAATGTAACGACATTTTCTTACTCGAGGAAGGAAAGTAATGTAACCAAGGAGCATTCATAGTCTTTGGAAATGCTCAAGTGAAGCTCTGAGGCGCGATGGCTGGTTACTATTCGTAGTCACTAAGAAAATGCTCAAGTAAGTGCGTGAAAAATAAAGGTAGGTTAAGAGCTACTTTAAGCAGTTCCTTATCCACATTGCTTTACTTGCTCAATTGAGGAAAAATCTTTACTGAAGTCGCGACAATGAATTCCGCCCTAAGGAAATGCTGAAGCTCTGAACCAAGCTCTATTTTTCACACACTTGCTCGAGCATTCCCTTAGATGATGTCTATGGATAGCCTTAATAGAGCTCTGCTTAAGCATTTCCTTTCAACTAAGTAAGCACTATTGTAATTGTAAACCGGAGTAAAACCGACCCTTGAAAATGTTCCTAATAACTTTTTGCACTACAGTTTTTAAACAGGATGGAAACTTAGTTGGGACACATGCTAGTGTAGAAAATTTCCTAATTTAATGTGATTGAATTTCTGGTTTGTCCGTGAACGTGTACTACGAGTGAGGAGGGAAAGCAGGGGTGCAGTAAAATCAGTTTAGCCTTTTTTTTAAGCTGCTACCTTATCTTGGTACACTTAGACACCCAGTCTTTAATTTCAATAGGTACGAGTTCGCTGGGATGGTAATTACACTTATTCTGCAAGGGATTAACCATGCTTTTCTGCTCATACATAGTTTGTCCGACAAGCTAGAGAACGGGGGCGTCTCCCCCCCCCCCTCGTCAGAATGCCGCATTGCGCCCCTGACTACACCATGGATTATATAATTTAACAAATTGTGAGTACTCCGTGATTCGAAGTACAATGAAACTTATAGGGGACCATTTACTGTTCTGGCCATTCATTGAGAATTTCACCAAAGTTGCATTGGAACAGTGAAATTAGCATGTTTCAAGTTTTCACGTTCCCACATGCTCTACAGCTATCAATAATGAATCAGTATAAGATTTTTACTGATAACCTCCGTTATCAGCGTTAAAAACTGAGACCGTTTTTTACTGATAACCCTCCGAATTTAAACGGGATCAGACCAGTAAAACCCTAAGAACATTTTTCTTGATGGATTTCCCGTTTCCGCATTCGCAAAGTGAAGTGTTGATTTTTGAGCGGTGAAATTCAGAGGTGTATCTCAACTGCTTACTTCACACATTATTTGAAACTTTAATCAAAATCGAATTAAAACGGTAAAAATTAATTTCGTTTCAAAGATTCGCAGATGCACACATACACTCACACAGGATTATAGACGTACACGAAACGAAAGTTGTTTAAAATGCTCAACAATGTAAAATTCTTTCTTCTTTTTTTTTTTCATTTTCCGAAAATGAAAACAATGCCTCCGCTACCAATTAGTAGCCCGGAAGCAATGTGTATATATATATATACACGGGGGCAAACTTTGCATCGTTGTCTCTTGCAAGGATGTAGCCCTTTGGGAACTGGATCATTCGTCCTTGTTCTGCGGTGTGTGAGTATATCCCCAATGGATGATGCCTGACGATATGATAGTGTGGGTGAATTTGGAAAAACTGTTTTTGTAATGGGGTTTGAGGAGAGGAGTGGATAAATGTCTTTCAATATGATGTTCAAGCGCTCAATGCCGAAAAAGAATGTTGTAGTGAGGTGGAATTTTTCGTTGTGATTACGGACTTCTGGGCGATAAGCAACATGAGATGGAATTATCCTTTTCTCTATTTGTCTTGCTGGATACCCCCTTGTAATGAGTTTATCCGTCAATTTCTTCAAATAAGACTTCTTGTCCTTTTCCTCACTACATATTCGGCGACCCCTGATGAAGAGAGCTCTTGGTATAGATTGTTTAGTGTGACGAGGGTGACAGCTTTCATAATGTAAGTATAATTGTTTGTTTGTCGATTTGATGTGAACAGAGGTGGAAAGCGTAGTACCAGTAAGGTGTATGTTGACATCGAGAAACGTCGATGTAGTTGTGGAATATGTCCATGTAAATTTAACTGAAAATTCGGAATTTAGAGCACTCAGAAATTCTTTCAGGGTTTCTTCTCCGTGAATCCAAACCAAAAAAATGTCATCAATAAATCTTTTCCAAATTAAAGGTACAAGCGTCTGAGACGAAAGGAATCTTTGTTCGAGATGAGCCATAAACAGATTCGCATAAGATGGTGCCATTCTGGTACCCATCGCTGTACCTTTTTGTTACAGGAAAAGTTGATTTTCAAATTTGAATACGTTTTTGGTCAATACAAAATTTGCAAGCGTGACTACAAACGAAGTTGAAGGTTTATGTGGGAGGGCTCTTTGGTCTAAATAATGTGTGATTGCTGCCAAGCCCTCGTCGTGGGGGATTTCGGTGTATAGTGAGGATACGTCAACTGTTGCCAAGATGATTGGGTGATCCGTGGTATCAGGGAGTTGCGATTCTTGGAGAATGGTGAGAAAATGATTAGTGTCCTTTACATATATATATATATACAGAGTGGAAGCGGATAAGTGACGAAAAAATTCTTCTGTTAATCTGCATCAAAAATGTAGTAAAACCCCGCCGACGGTACTTTTCTGTCTCAACCCGTTCTCTAGATATCATTTTTTAAGGGTTTTTTTTTTTCAGTAAACCACGTTTTTTGACATAAAAACCCTCGTTTCTCCACTTTTATACAACTTTTCTATTCTCAAAATGACCTCTATTGTTTCTTATGCAGGCTCTCGTTCTTTTCCGCATGGCTCTTACCGTTATGTCGTGCATTAGACTATCTCGCAATGTTGCGGCTGCCTCTAGAAAATGTCCGAGTACTCCTCATTTCTGATGCCTGCCATGATTTTAACGTAACTGAACACTTTCATGACGCTTTGTCGACTCAACTCGTTCACGTTTGAATTAGTCTTGAAATATTGGTTTGCGAATGGTAGTTTACCTAGACACATGGCAAGAGAACAGATGAATATCTTCCTTTCAAGACCGGAAGGTGCCTAACGTGTGTCACCTTCAAACTGGAATTCCTCCATGTGGTTGAAGCGGAATCGCAAAGTTGACCATACCATTAGAAAGCTGATTAAATTTACAAGTTTTCCTGAGGTTAGACAAGTTCCAGCACGTTTTTTGGAAGTGCAGTAAAAATAAAAGTAATTCAGAAACTAGCAATTTTTAAAAATGTTCAATGTTTGAACTGCAGTTGTAGTCCTTAGAAGTTCGTTTATGATTATGAATGTGCATTAGTCGTAAAGGAAATTTCATGCTGAATCCGAAAATGTGGTCAAAAGTGGAAAACAGTTGTTTAAAAGTGGAGAAACGAGGGTTTTTATGCCAAAAAACGTGGTTTTCTGAAAAAAAACTAAAAAATGATATCTAGAGAACGGGTATACAGAAAAACTTTTTCGTCATTATCCGCTTCCATCCTGTATCAAACAACCCCGAACAAACTTCAAGAGTGCTTAATATTAAATTCAAAACGTTGAATAAGTAACCGCATGACAATCTAATGACAGGGGCTTTGTTATTTCTTATTACACTTTATAACGGAACGTTTTCATTCCACTAACATTACAACTTATAAGCGATTTGATGTTGATCTTATTTACTAAGTATATAGCCTAAAGTAAACGCACAGATTTTTTAAAATTATTAGTTACTTTATTGTAGTTAGCACCATCAAGTGAGCACCTAAGAAGAGTTATACAAAATCACATGGAACTTGAGGCATTTGTACCCTCCCCTTGTGGGGCTTTGTGGGTGCGACTTGCAACGCAATTGCAGATTGCGATTTTGGAGTGACTGGCCTCTTTTAATTTGTGTGTCAGCGGCGGAGCACCAGATGTCACATGCTTACTGCCAGACGGGACGGAGTTGTGAGAGAAACAGGAGTCGCTTCAAGTGGAGGGATATGACATCACTGGTCAATAGGTATCTCAACTTCCAGATTTTTCCTTGGAGTTCGAAATAACGTACTAATGTGAGGGTTCCTGCAATCCTCTGTCCAGTGTGTCACCGAGAAATCGTATGGATTCTTCCCTGCACACTAGTTTTCCATTGAGAATAAAGTCGGGCACAGTTTGTTCTTCCAGTTTCAAAGGAGATACGTTTACTCCTGGAGGATTTTATGGGAATGGGAGTAGGCAGCGCAGGCTGATAGGTCTATAGTTCTTTATTTCACGTGGAGATTTGCTTTTATTCTTGACCATCACCACATGCTCGTATTTCCATTTGTAAGGGAAGTAGCTAAGTCGTAATATGTCGTTATAAATATTAGTTATTTGGACCAGCGCTTTGCGAGGTAGATTAATCAAAAGGGGTCTAGTAATACCATCAAACCCTGGGGCTTTTCTCGAGGGGCAACATTTGATTGTATCGTTGACCTGACCTAGTCTGGAGAAAGTGCAGAAGGGTGTCAGCTAAAGGGGAATGGACAATTGATTTTCGATTTGTGCATCGAATTCGGGATCAACCATCATGTTACAACAAAACTGTGATTACAGTTCCTTTGCAAATGCATTGGCCATTTGTGATGGTGTACAGACCCATTTGTTGTCTACGAATAGTGAGGGGATACTATTTCTTCCCTTCGTGACAGCTTTTGTTGTTTTCCATAGAGAACCGTTTGTGACGATCAAGATTTTATAGCTTCCCACGATTTCTGTTATTTCTTTCAACTGAAAAAGCGTTCTTCAACTCCTCTGTTGCTTGGTTATAAGCCCGCTTGTGGTCTGGATGCCTAGTATTTTGCCAGCGTGCTCGTGCTTTGTTTTTTACTGTATGCAGATCAGAGATGTTAGATGTTATTACATATGCGGATCGGGTGGTTTAAGAAGGTTGATGGGGGCTTGCTAGGTTTGCTGCAAATTGAAAGTTAAGAGTAAATATTGAAACTGCTTTGTCGACATCTGAAGGTGTTTTCAATGGTATCTGGAGGTTAGTTACAATTTGTAGTGTGGCTTGGTACACCTTCCAATGAAACGGGTGCTGTAATAACGCTCGATGGTCATCAACTTGGTGATTAGTTTCGAATGATGTTATTACAGGGATCGGATGACAGGTCAGGTATGACCATTGGTTGAGAACAGATACTATTGGTGTTTTTTCCAATAAAGAAATCCAATACATCAGGAGTGATGTTGCGCCTGTCAGGGTAATGGTTCCATGGGAGGAAAGACCTCATGATTGCACCTGTGAACGATTTGAATGAGAATCGCTCCTCGAGGATTGAAAAGATTGGTCCCAAATTGTTGATGTTGGGGGAAAAACATTGTGGCTCACAAAAGGTGACGGTGAAGCATCTATTCACTTAGCCAAATAAAAATTTCAATCCATCTATTTCTCGTTGTTTCACTCCATTTGAAACTAAATGAAAATGAAACGCTTCAAATTATTTCACAAAGGTTTGTTATTGTTGGGAACACTGTTACCACCCCACCTATCTTTTCATGACTGTCAAGTCATCAAAACAGAAAATGGAAAAATGGGGTTTTAACATTTGAAATTTACATCCGGTGCACCTTTCAAATTAGGTTTTTAGATGAGCTCGGACTAGTCCGGGACCCATCTCAATCTTTTTGGCTTCCAAAATTACTTGCAAATGATTTTTCGAGTGATTGTGAGATTCGGGGGTAATTTTTCGGTTCAGAAATTGCAATTATTTGCTGCGGCTGAATTTCAACTATCTTAGTCGGTTTCGAGTAAAAAAAAATGGCTGAAATGATACTCCACTTGCCTTCGTCAGTAAAAACCTAGAAACAACTCATTTTAGAACCGTAGCATCTATGATTACAAGTTAGGACCAACTAGACCTATTCTAAGGTCTTTCGTGGCACGTACGGCAGCAGCATTACAGGTTTTGAACCTATACACCTTGAAACGTAAAATGGAAACACCTCAAATATATTCTACTTTTGGTTTATTATTCAATAATAAACCATTGTAATCGCTCTGGAAAAAAAAAATTCGAACCACCCTGAAAATTTCACAGTTTGCGTTTCAAAGGGTATAGAATCCGAATCTGCAATACAAAATTTTCCGTCCGTCCGCCGTACGCCGTACGCACGATATCTCCGAAACGGCTGGAGCAAAAGATCTGAAATTTTCAGGAAAAATCCATCTTGGTCGGACTACGCCCCAATTCTTGAGCCAGCTCTCTCACTCAATTTAAAGTGCCCTTTAAGGGCTGTAAAACTTTTGTAAAATCCCTGAAAACCTCAAAACTAGTCGAATCGGCCTAAATATTTTCCTATTTGAAGACATTACCATTAGGAATCGAATGAGCCCTTCTCCACGTCCGTAGGTCAAACCATTCCCGATGTATGGCCCGATTTATGGTGCCAACATTTGCGTTTTTTCGTTTATTATTGTTTGTTTGTAACCTAGTGTTGTCCGGCCGATAGCGTTGAGTTGTAGTGAATGTGGATACTGGAGTGATAGCCGATGTGAATACTTGTAGTGTTGTTAGTAGCCGATACACGGGTTGAAGGATTCTGATAATATATAGGTAAATATTATTCAATATTATTACTGGGGTAAATAAGTATTCTTTCACTGGGGTTTATTATTCAATTGGCTTGCGTTCATGATTTGAATCTTACTAAGCTTCGGGGTGTGCGTGTTTTACAGGTGATAGAGCGATTATTCGGTTCTCATCCAAAACACCTATTTGGATTGATCAGTTGATGATATTTGTGTGCCCCCTCTACGTCTGTCTACCTTTCGCTACATCGTTTAAATTTGGATTTGGGGAAGTTTTTACGCAATACGAGTGCCAAAGGACTTGATAAATTATAGATGTTTTTGTTGTGGGGGAGTATTGAGGTTCAATAAAAAAACGCTGCAAATTCTATCACTGGGGTTTATTATTCAATCGGCTTGCGTTCATGATTTGAATTTCTACTAAGCTTTGGAGTCCTGGAGATTTCAGGAGGCACACAAATATGATCAACTGATCAATCCAAATAGGTATTTTGGTCGAGAACAGATTCACTTGCTCCATGTATATCTCCTGAAATTCAATAATCGCCCTATCCTGTGAAACACGCACACTCCAAAGCTTAGTAGAAATTCAAATCATGAACGCAAGCCGATTGAATAATAAACCCCAGTGAAAGAATTTGCAGCGTTTTTTCGTTTGTTATCGTTTGTTTGTAACATAGTAATGCCGATAGCGTCGAGTTGTAGTGAATGTGGTTACTGGGGTGATAGCCGATGTGGATACTTGTAGTTTATAGCCTATACACGGGTTGAAGCATTCTGATATGTATGAAACGCTGATAATATATACTGGGGTATTCAATATTATTACTGGGGTAAATAAGTATTCTTTCACTCGGGTTTATTATTCAATTGGCTTGTGTTCATGATTTGAATCTGTACTAAGCTTCGGATTGTGCGTGTTTCACAGGTGATAGAGCGATTATTGAATTTCAGGATATATGCATAGAGCACGTAAATCTGTTCTCAACCAAAGTACCTATTTGGATTGATCAGATGATCATATTTGTGTGCCTCCTGAAATTCAATAATCGCTCTATCACCTGTGAAACACGCACACTGCAAATTCTTTCAGTGGGGTTTATTATTCAATTTTATTCATTTGAGTTGCATTCATGATTTGAATTTCTACCAAGCTTTGGAGTGTGCGTGTTTTACAGGATAGAGCGATTATTGAGTTTCAGGAGGCACACAAATATGATCAACTGATCAATCCAAATAGGTATTTTGCTTGAGAACAGATTTACGTGCTCCATGCATATCTCCTGAAATTCAATAATCGCCCTATCCTGTGAAACACGCACACTCCAAAGCTTAGTAGAAATTCAAATTATGAACGCAAGCCAATTGAATAATAAACCCCAGTGAAAGAATTTGCAGCGTTTTTATCACGTTTCCCAACGGAGTTCTAACCCATTCAAGAGATCTATCTACCTTAATCACCACTGCTGCATGTGCTAGTTGGTCTGCTATTTTACGCTACCTCTCCTCAACAAGTATGTAGTGCAGGACTCTACAACGAGTTGGTCATACCTAAGTGCAAAGAACCGTAGGTTGATGAAAACTTCCTTTCCCCTATCTTCACTATAAACCACAACAAACTGCCCAACAGACTCCGGGTCATCACCGCCTACGTAGTGCCATAAAGCTTGCCTTCTTCTCATTAACTTAACTTGTTAAGTCACTTTTTTGCTTTCAATAATACACATTTTCTATTCCATAACTATACAGTTGTCTTCGATGTCGTCATTGCAAAAGGGTAACCTTTCAGTTAACAGCCAGTAATTAACGGAAAGAGGGAATTTCCCCGATCCCATCCCACGAAACAGAGAAACTTTCCTTAAAATGCCCGGTTAAAATGTGTCGAGTGTGCTCTAAGTCGACTGTCACACCCACTTAATCTGAGTGCGCCCCTAATTGCCGCGTAAACCATCTCAACTATGAATTCGTACCGGTGAGTAGAGGGTGACTCAACACTCAGCTGAGTATGAGTGCACTCTCAGACTTTTTCTATTAATTCCACCCCAAGTCAGTTGAGGTGTTGGATCCACCACCTGTTATGACGTTAAGCTTTCCACCTTTTCTAGTAGGTATAGTAAGTCAGTGAAGGTGTTTATACCGAAAGCTCGACGATCAGAGCTCAGCCGATCGCTGGATTGTAAATACTCGTGCCCGTCTCCCCTAACCCTAACCACTCTCCGATATCAATGCGTGTAAAGCGAATGTCATCGACTTCTGTTTCGCAGTTCATTTTCCCTTGTTCGTGACGCGCCGGAACTCGTAAGAGCGGGGTCGTGAGAAATATTTATCAACCGTTCATTCATTAACAACAAGTTCTTAAGATAAGATCGTTTCGTTCAAATACGCAACGTCTTCCGTGAGCTAGCCTTATCTTTAAATTTCCCAAACGGATGTTAATGAGTCTCCAAAAGTAGATTGTGCTTTTGCTTGTAGACATATATCGAAGGCATCAACGAAGTCAAGCTAGAACGTTTTCTCTTTAGCGTGGAACTTTCTCTTTTTAGCGTGGAACATGCTTTAATCATGAGCTAACTACAAAAAAAAAAAAAAAAAACGTTCGTCGCGTCAAAACAGAAGGAGTTATTATAATAGAGTGAAGTCCACTTTAACCAATGTGTAGGAGGAATATCCTCATATTAATATCAAAAAAACGCTTAACGGAGCAAATCAGCTAAATGCAGAGGTTTTTGTCCAGTTATTAGCAATTAATGTCCTGTTTCGTGAGTATCAAATGTTATGTAAACACAGACATTTATGGGAGCCACTTTGCTTGAGCTAATCAGTTTATTCGTGTCATTGTGGAGTTGCCATCTTTGTTCAAACGGTGCGATGAGCCACAAAAATCGCGCTGTTTCCTTGTAGGGAAAAATATTTTAATTGTTTGGTTCTCTTTCTAGAATGACACTAAGAAATTAATGAAACAGAGCGGAAGAGATGTGTAGTTTCAAACAGATTACATCAACTACGAAAATGTTTGGTTTATTATGTTCAAAATCCTAAAATTTGGTTATTTTACGTTGCAAGATAGATTCCAAATCTGCAAGGTCCGTCCGCCATACAGGCCTAAAAATACCTTTGAATTGATGCAACAAATCCGTGCTTGCGCATATTGACTCCATTTAGTTGGTCTCAACTTCCAGCCAACCCAATTGCCTTTCACGCATAGATGCTATGGGCTAAAAACGTGGTGTTTCAGGGTTTTTAATAACACAGGCAAGTCGGGTGTAAGTTTCCATTTAATTTAGAACGAAAAATCGACTGTGATAGTTTTTAGATCCGTAGAACTTCGCCCACAGCAAATATTCGAAGTTGCTGAAATGACCCAACGATCCGGCTTTATCTAAAAAGATGTATGTATTATAGACGCAAGTGGCAGCGCCCCCTCCCCATTCCGCCTGTTAGAATCGTCCGCTAATTAAGTTCAAAGTTGTGTCTGCTCCATATGATTCTAATCAGCGTATAATCATTTTCCTCTAGAGTGCGCAATTACCAGGAAAGGTGTTTTAACCTTGTTACGAAGCGTTAGCATAATGATAGGACAATATGCTTCTTTCCTTTGTGTAGAAGACTCAACATGGGCACAGACTTCTGACGCGTTAGCAATAGAAATTATCATATGTGTAAAACTCGATGTTCCCTACGGACGGCTGAACTGCCTAACCGGGTTTGGCGGTAGCCGCCTTAAAATGATCAGTGAGTTCCAGTGTTCTACGTAGGCTAGGTCAGAACCTACAAAACATTCTTCCACTTCATAAACGGCGCCGCAATTCGAAACCGATTTGTTTGGTTCTCAGACTTTTCTTGTTATGGTTACGGTTGCTAACAGCTAGTTTATTAGAGAACCATCAAGAGTTAGTAAGTGATGCTACATCATGAGAGCTACCTAGCTCTAAACTACCCGTTTACTAGCGGCGGAGAATCGTAGCAACGGGAGAAGCCTTGGATAGGAATTTTATACTTTGTGCGAATCCATGACTGGTTTTCTCAATAACTGTATAATATTGCGTGATATTTCGCACGAAGCACGAGTTTCCCTCTATTTTGTTATAATTTCTGTACAACACTAGGTATTTTAAGCGCTAGTTTCATCATAGATTTCAATCTATTTGCCCAACGAATCTATAGATCACTGGAAGGACTGATTTAGGATATTTTTTCACTTTTGAGATTCGAGTTCAGCGAGCATTCAGACCATCCAACTAAACAGAACACTGAACGCCGTATGAACAATGGCCTCTGCATAAAACCCGAATCGAACGTCATCAGATCAGAAATTGTAATTATTTGCTATGGATGAATTTCTACGGATTTGAAACGTAGATTTTTCGTCTAAAATTACAAAAAACGTACTTACTCTTGTTTGCAAAAACCCTTTAGAAAAGTTTTTGGCCCACACCATCTAGGCGTGCGAGACCGGGCTGGCTAAATGAGGACTAGCTTGGAGGAACCCGAATGGAGTCCTTGTGCGAAAGAACGGATTTTTGAACACAATGCGCAGGCCTTTTATTGCTTGGAAGGTAGCGAGGTTTGAGACCCACTAATTTGTCACGGAGATCGTTCAATAATCATCCAAAGAGGTTAGTGATCTGCTTTGGAGGGAACCAACTTTGGAATACTAATTTAGATTTTTTTTTGTTAACGACTAAAAAAAGGTTTTAAACCCCCCCCCCCTCAATAATTGTTGGTTTACGTTCAAGATTCGTAGATTTCAAAACAAAATCTCGAAGCTGGACCAAAGTTTAGGAAATTTGACTCACGAATCCTACATTGATCTAGGATGTGACAATGATCTCAGTATCTTGATCAATCAACCCTTAAGGATTATACAGGGTGTTCTATGAAAGAACGACGAAGCTTCAGTGATGGATTCGGGTACTAATTTTGTCTCGTATTTTCGTTGTTCAAAGTTTTTTCTCGTATTTTCGACCTTACTTCACTGAAATGACCATAACACCGAATACTACTGAATTTACTAAATAAATAAATTTTAAATTACACCGTTGGAATGTTCTTCAATTTTCATTAAATGAAAGTTTCTCCTGAGTCACGTTGTACATGGTTTTTTTTGGCTTAAACTTGAATTTTTGTCAACCGTCTGCTTTTTTAACCAATTTTCACTGTGTACCATATTGTAGCGGTTCACAGTTTGTTATTATTTATTTTTATGCGATCCCACATGTTTGGTTGTTTACGTTCGAAAGTTGAGTTGTTAATTAAAAGAGTTCGAGTTGAAAACACGGTCCACTAATTCATGGTAAATTAGTCAGGATACTTACAAGTAAATTACAACAAAAAACTGGTGACCCCGACCAATGTTTAATGTAAAAATGTTTTCATCCATCTCGAACTTCCAAAAGCTACACATGTATTCGTCCTACATGACGGGTACAGAAAACCTCTTCAACCACCATACGATGGCCCCTACCTGGTCAAGGCGAGAAGAGAGAAGACATTCACACTACTAATTAAAGGACAAGAAGTGTCAGTTTCGGTTGATAGACTGAAACCAGCGTTCACGGAAAACGAAGTTTCAAACACACAACAACCACGAACTATAGAATTCAATCATCATGGAGTCAGAACAGAGTCACAAGAGGAGCCACAGAGTAACACTGACTCACAACCAATTATACATCCACCTACCTCCACAGAAGATCCAAGTCACTCCAGTTCCAGACACCAAAATTTACAAGAACCAAGAACAAGATTTGGAAGATTAGTCCGTTTCCCAAAACATCTTGAAGACTATCATTGTTATTGAGGAGGGGGGTGTTTGTAGCGGTTCACAGTTTGTTATTATTTATTTTTATGTTAATATGTTGTGCGATCCCACATGTTTGGTTGTTTACGT